>VXBQ01000680.1:20491-34623 GCA_013400175.1 Phainopepla nitens | reverse complement strand
GGAACATTCAAGGTCAGGATGGATAGGAACCTGATCTAATTAAAGGTGACTGTGCTCACTGCAGAGGGTGATTAAACTCAATGACCATTAAAGGTCTTTTCCAAGCCAAACCATTCCGTAATTCTAACTGAAATCACATGTTCAGAAAGTAATTATCAGGAAATTAAAAAACGAACTCTCTTTAGCAAGATTTTAAGATTTGAAACAAATTTTCACTAAAAATCAGACAGGAATCTAAACAGATAGTAAGTGGCAGAATCAATCTTACCCAGAGTACAAGTAAAAAAAAAGTAAATTGTCTGTAGACGTGTAAGATCATTTATCCTGAACAACACAAGTTCATCAGTGAGTAAGAAGACTGCTAATAATATGGACAAAGTCTCTTCCATTATATTTCAAAGTCTATTTCAATTTTATAGTGATAAATTTTAATTTTACAGTCTTCATGCAAAGGAGAAGTCAAAAAGATAAATTATTATCTCAAACATACTTTTAATTTTATCCAAATAATCTTAGAAATTGCCAGTATGTTTACTTTTCTCATTTTAAAGTAAACTCAGCAATAAAAGGGTAAGTAATAATAATATGAAAAATAAGATTACCATTTCTTCATGTAAGAAAGAAGTTCACTATTTTATACTGTAAGGCAATTATGATATAAAAATTATATGATGTAAACGATATAATTATACGATATAAAAAGTATCAATAATAGTTTCATACTAGGGAAGGAGTATTTTCTAGCAATTCTTTTCATTGAACGAATCCACTGAAAAGAGTTAAGTAACTTCTGTCTTGACTACAAAGTACTTTAAAATAAATACCTAATACATAAACTGCAAGAGGTACTTTTACTTAATCACTACCATAAAACTCAAATTAAGAAACTTTAAATCAGGTAAAAGCTGAATTATTCTTATGTGTAAATTACTGCTTTAGGTAAACACATACTTTAAAACTACCAAGATCCAGAAGTAGTAGATTTGATGTATGATCATAGAATCCTTTTTGCGGCACAATGATGTATGAAGCCATGAGGTTTATTTTGAGGTCAAGAACTTTCTGGGTTTCAATAATATACAACAAACCTGAAAAAAAAAAGTACAATTATTAAAAATAAACAAAAAAAAGTAATTCATACAGAACCACTAAAATTAAAAGAAAGCAATTAAAAGAAAATCAGGTCTAATTTTAAATGAACTCTATATGGTAGATAACTAAGGTACATATGCTCTTCATATTTTTTCTGAACCATTCATTATAGACACTTCTTTAAAGAAGCATCAAGTAGATGAAATTATGACAGCAAACAGTGCTAACTGACAAATATAGACAACAACATGACATATGCAAACTCAAAAAAGTTTCCCACTCAGCAGAGATCAAATGAGAAGAACTGGAATGTGAACTGCAACTTTGAAATTACTGAGTTAACCCACTATGTTCCACAGATTCAGAAATTTAATTGCTCTAGAATTTTTTATTGGGAGTATTACCCAACTGCACTGGTCAAGCTGCTGGTGTTTGTTAGTACTGAGATACACAAGTTTACACTAACTCTGCTGACAAACATCTCCATCTTGAGATACCAAAGATATGTGAATATATAATCTTACAAAAATTATGTTTAATGCAATGCAATCAGTTGGGAAAATCAGACAGTCATAAAATTTGAGATCAAATTCTGCTTTTTTGCTCAGTTGAAGAGGAATGAATGTTATTGACTGAAGTTAGCTCTGGAAACTGCCTTATGATGCAGCCACAACTCACAAATTATTTACCCTTTACAACAAGCTGATGATCATAGAAATAGACATAATGAATTATGAAGATGACAACATGACAGTCAACACATCCACTGGTAAGAATACAATTAAAACTGTTACATTATCAAAGGATTTCCTGCCACAGGAGAGCTAGACTCATCAGTAAAGAACTGGATGGCAACTACATTTCAGGATTTGCAAAAGAAAACATTTCAAAATAATAAAAAATGTAAGACTTTTTCAGTTTGCACTGCCTAGTTGAATTTGAGAGATGCAGAAATGGGTCAAACAAATATTTTCTTGTTTCTTTTATTTGGGAAGAAAATGTAATGGAATCCATATTTGGGCTCTGGTAAACCAACTTTTTGCAATCTCTTAGTGCTGAAAATAATAACTATTCCTGTGTAGCAGGTTACTCCAATTTTTCAGTTCATAGTTCCTCTATATTTTCCAGCTACCTTCTGTTGCTTCTAGGAAAAGTGTTAAGAATTCATTCTTGAGGACTGCAGGTCTGAATATATTAATTACATTTCTATACTCCCATTTTTCTTATTCTACCTCTGAGATTAGCATTGTCCCCTGCAACAGAATATTCTGCAGATCAAATATTTTTTCTCTTGCAATTCTGTAACACTCAGACAAAGATTTTACAAAAATGCACTACATATTTTAAGCCATTCCCATCAAATTTTTCATTTGTGACTGGAACAAGGTTTTAGGTTACTCTGGGCAACTCAGCATTCTTGTGAGGGTACAAACAGTCTTGGATATACCTCTACAGTAATGATATGCAAAAACTATAATAAACACAGAGCATGATCTCATATTTCCACAAAAAATTAATTATGATGAACACCACTATATGTGGTGCTAATGAGCAGAGAACCAAGCATATAATATCTAAGCAAATTTAAAATTTCATCTCAGAAATGAACAATTAAGTCTTGTATCAACATACTCAATATTACTGAAGAAACTTCTGAAAGAAAAGACAAGCAAGCTGATCCACGTAATTCTGGTTAATCTAAGTCCTTAATTAAATAGTTCACTCAAAGAGGAATTAATTAATAAAAATAACATAGATGCTTGATTTCCCTCACAATACTAACCTGATAAAAGCAATTAATTAAACAAACATCTTGTTGAGTTTTCCTTAAATCTTTATCACTTGAGTATTCAGATTTTTTATATTTACAATTTAATTATTAATAGGTTATAAAATTAAAAGAGGTTTAAGAAAGCATCCATTGTTTGGTTTTTTTTTCTTTTAAAAATAATTTATATATGAAATCTCCCCTCAGCATCTACTCCCATCCACAGAGACAGGACACTGTGCTGGACACATCCCTGATTCACAGAGCCTCAGACATCCTTACTGGAACAAATTCATTCCACAGATCTCAGTGTTCGTCTTCACAGTATTCAGCATTTGCATTCGAGACTTAAAATATAAAATCTCTAGAGATAAACAGGATGAAATGAAAACTAGTGAAACGGTTGTAAAACAGAGCAGCTGGAAGGCAGATAAATATAGTTTATAGAACTTGAACTGAGTCAATCCAAATAAAAACAAATATTCATCAAGGAGGCCAGAAAATCAAAAACACCTATACGAAGGCATAATGCCCTGAAAAACAAGAAATCTGAAAAGGATTTAGAAGTTAGAGGACTAATATCTCAGAATCAGTATTTGAGGAGTTTTAAATAACTAAGGCCTTTTACATATCAGACGGACAAAACAGAAGATGTAACTTTTAACTCTATATGGAATAAAAATACTGAAAGACTATCTATGGCTTTGGAGTATATTTTAAAAATAAGCAGAAATAGTTAAAGTTAAAAAGATACAAACATAAAATTATTCATTACTTAGAATAAACCCATTGCAATGAGATTGAATATTTCAACTTATTTAGGTGTTGATTTAGAAAGCTATGACTTGGATGCACACATCTCCACAGGGAAAGATATAGTTTTAATGCTCCTACGATCTAAAATTTGTCTGAGTGTGCCATCAGAAGAGCATGCAGCACTTGCCTGTTGATGTTTTTTCACGGAATTCTTCAAGTTTCATCAGAGTTGCTGATGTCAATTGCTCTAAATGTACATCTTTTGGAGGTCTGAAGAAATCCAATAAGCTATTTACTGTCATCTTTTTTAAAAAAAACAAGAACATGATAAATGTACTATTAAGTAGGATTTTTGACAGTTTATAGCTTATTCAAGTATTTACTTACTGCATCATATACTATTTCCAGTGGTTGTGATTCTATTCTAATCCTTTGATCTGCTTTCTCATCCAAAGGATTAGTCTCAAACATTATGCTCAGAAGTGAGGTACCCTCATCCGAATAGACCGTTCGAGAAGACAGGAGACGGGGTGTACACTTTTTTTGAGACATGCCTGTAACTTCAAGCGAGTTAATTTTTGCTTCAAGGCTGTAAAGAAATGTAAGCAAACTGTTCAGATGCAATATCCTTATGGCTAAGTACAATTAGATGGTAATAGTATAAAAAAATCAGATGGAAGAAAAAAATCAAAACACAAACTAGTACAATACATTTCTACCCTACCTTAACTATAAATAGCTTATTCTAAGGATTTAATACATACATCCATGTGTTTACTGTTTTCCATTTCATTATCTTTTGTGTCTACTAGCTGCCCCTGTCTAAATACAAAAGGGAGTCCAAATTATTTCCTTCATACACTTTTCATGAGGACAGGTGTCAGGGCAGGTAAGAGACAAATGGGAATTCTTTAGTATGACCTCCGGAATTAGAAAGCGACTTACAGCAGAGAGAAAAGCTGGCACAGAGAAATGAAAGAAACAAAGATAAACAGTCTCATTACTCCAAGAGGTAGTTTTTAGATCTTGGATTTTTTTTTTTTTCAATACACTATCCACCTCCGTAACGGTTCTCACTTGAGGATTTTTTATCTCCCAACACTCAAAGAAAAATACTTCACTGTAAAAAATGTAGTATTTTTTCCCTTTCTCTTAGTACAATAGCATCGTGAGGGCCATTTTGATGCACAAGAGTACCGACAAAAAAAGCAGAAACAAAACTTTAAAAAAACTATGCATAAAACTAATCAAGATCAATAGTATCTTAGTATCAAACATAAATTATACTTATGTCTCAAAGTAGAGGGAACAAGGTTTAAAACAGGAGGGTTGCCTTCTCCCAGAATTTTTAAGCCATTACATTTGAAATAAAATTAAAATATTTCAGTAGATGCTTTTCACCACCTACTGTGAGAGCACAAAATGAAGGAAAAATCATTAGTTATATCCTTCTTTTACACAAATTTAAAAGTGAACTGGGAACACAAGAACTTGTCAGTCGTGTTAAATGCCCACAAACAAGTGGTTGCAAGATCATCTTGCTTAAGTTTCAAAAAGAAACTTAATAGTCACTTTTCAAAGCAAATAACAAGTTAGTAACTGGATTGTTTGTACACAACAATGACAAACTGAAAAAAAAAAAGAAGTATATCCATCTTAGCACCAAAAAAGCTCCAAAGATGCAGAGAATTCAATCATGGAAAGAGTATCCATGATTCATCCCTCAGCCACAGAATGATTCCACTCCAAACTGCCCAAGAAATGACACTTAAATCCCGCAACACAGTCTTAAAATGCCTCCTAGTCATCATCATCATTTCATGAAAGGCAAAACCAGTTTTATAGAGAAAGCTCACCTTATTGCTTGTGCACCTGGTCGTTGGGTAAATACTGTACTCAAGTCAGCTAATGCAAATTCTAATAGCTTAGGAGTTTGCTTGTTTTCCCTTATTGATATCGACATGCTTAATAAATTCACAGAGAACTTCATGGCTTCATACTAGATATGCCAGAAAAACAACACAGGAGTATAAAATACATTAATATACATCTTGATACAGTTTATGAAGAGATGAAAGCTACAACTAAGTTTGAAACTATTGCTTTCTTGCTTAGCTTGTATCATAGCTGGTGTAAAAGTCTACTAAGAGGCAGGGCTAAACTAAAGAGTATCCTTACAAACACGAGTCTTTGATATCTTCATCATATTTTGTGATAAAGACTCTCTGATGCAGAGCTAGAAAGCAGTTCATCATATCATCCTTGGCATCTCGCAGTAAGACGATTAATCAGACTGCTTCCAAATGGTTCAAAATGTTGGTCTTTCTGTTACAATCCTTGAATCATCTTTCTTTATATAATCACTTATTCTACTGCATCTACTATCACTCATATTTTAGATTCCAATGCATTTCCTGATCCTTTATTAAGATTCCCTAGTGCATTTTCTTATGAAGTTTTTGAATATTTTAAGATAATATATGAATATACTTTAGTATTTAAAATAAAAAACTACATCTATGATCTTATTCTTCTTAGAGCAAGCAAAATTTCATTCTTTACTATTTCAGAATATCCAAAAGTAAGCCTTAAAACCACTACACTGAAACTGCACCTAAGGATGCTCCGTTACAGAGAAAACCGGCATGCAGTAACTTCATCGAAAGGTATCAGAACAGTAGTCAAACATAGGGACAGAGCTTCAAGTAATTTAAAAATTATTTCGTATCACCTTTATAGATTTTTATTAGTAGATAAATCTACCAAGTATTTGCTATCCTATAGTCAGCTATGACTTACTGATTTTGGAAGGGTTGGATCCACAGCTGTTTCACTATATCCAATTGCTGCATAAAGTTTAGCCTTCTCTTCCTGTGTCATCAGTTCTGCAAGACCTGCCACATTTCAAGAGGTTAGTTAAACTCAGTATAGGTATCTGAAAAATGCAAATACTGTTATACACTTTCCTGTGCTTCGTAGCTCCATAATATACAGTAGATAGTGTCAACATAACTGTCCTGAATTCGTAGAAGAAAATACCCTGAGGTTTAAAGCCAAGTCTTGCGAATCTAAAGCATGCTTTAAAATACTCTTATAATTTTTGCCTTACCTATCCTATTTCCTAGCTTGCTAAGCAGCCTTTCTAATTTACTTTCTATGTTCCATAACCTTTATTAGGTGTCTCATAAATCAAACATACATTGCATAAAATAGACAAATTTTTAAATGAATGCAAGTAAAATTGTTTACATTCCATTAATTTCTACTGTATTGAATGCAGTTCAGAAGGAACCATGGAAGGAGCTGTAGAATTGTACAACCTCTGTTACATGCAATTAACAATTACATCAGCAAAAAAAACGCTAAGAGAAATTGTAAACAGCAATAATATTTTAGGTTAACATTTTAGAATATTTTCGAATAAGATTTTGATAACGAAGTTCCACTGCTAGGGACCTAGGACTCTAACAGATTCCTAGTAACGAAAAAAATACCAAGAAATGATCATACTGGAACCCTTTATTTCTTGATTTTGTTCATCCTTTTTTTCACCCGACCAGCTCCATATCCAGCTAAACCAGCCACCAGAATTTTCATCATCTTGTTTTACTCCTGGCCTGTAGATTTTCAATCCAGCCTTAGTTGCCTTAAATTTAAAAAATATTCAGGTAAGTAATTCTCGTCATGCTTTTTTCTTCATTTTCCTTAGAGAAATATATACACAGGGCAGCTCTAACATAGCAGAACATCATTCAACAGACATTAAAAAGGCAAAATGTTGGTTTTTTGTTTCCATTCTAGTCACTTTTTCAAGTACATAGTGCTTTATTGGATCAATTTTGTTTTGCATAATAACAACCACCTTTACAAAAGAACAGAGCATGTGAAAGTTAAAAAAAATTTCTTACATAGCAGATTTTTTCTCCAGCTTTTACCATAAAAAACCCTCAACATTATATGCAATGGCTTTCCAAAGAATCATTTAAAATACTTATGTAAGCAAGTAAATAACCATCACAGGCCAAATTTTACATTAACCATTCCTGCATGTGAAATATATAGTTAGAATAATAAGGAAGCTCTCCCTTTTCCCACATTCATTTTTTCCACAACTAGGGGATGCCCCATCTGATGCCAGCAATGATTCCCATACTGGGTCCTCACAGAACGTGTAGACTACATCCAAAATTGACCACTGAAAGTTTGTTGTTGGTGGGGGGGAGGGGGGTTGGCAAACAAACATCAAGTGATCCAAGAGACAAATTTGTTCTCAGAACTGTAGTGATCCACACAAACTAACTTTCTTTGTGATTAATATGATCCAAATATATACAAACAGTCGCAGGTAAGCTGTAAATTTAAAGATACTCTAGTGAAAGTGAGACAGGGATCCCTTCTCAGCATTCGAAACCCAAAGATCTCTGCAGCACAATTAGGAAAAATAGCTGACTATAAATCAGTGCTCTGTAGGGACTTGTCACATCTACGTACCAACTGGCCAAAGGAAGGCAGGACTGACCACAAAAAGGTAAAGGCTTCTGGATTTATACTGTTGATTCACCTCAGAGAGATGATGCAGAATGTCAGCTTTACAACACAAACCTTCAAAAAGTTTGAACAAATTCCTCAAAAGTCCTCCTTATAAAGGTTACCATGTCATCAAGCAGATGTTACAAAGTGAATAACCTAGATTAAAGAAGGACAGGCCTTAGATAAAAGGAGGTTAAGTCAGTGAAATTACAGGTTTCTGGGATACTGAGGGGTTGGTGCTGAAGGACAACTGCCATGGAAAGTAAGTGATGCCTAAAGCCGTGACCCTTAATACGTCCAAGGCAGAAGCAGGCATCAGAGCCCAGGGAAAGAAAGACTGCAGACAGAAGTCACCTCTGCAAAGATGAATAAAAAAATCTGTGCAGTGTGGGAACTACAAAAATTTGCTGAAAAATCTACTTAAACTTTCCCTGTCATCCATTTACAACGTTTTAGTAATCCATGCAGTCATAGACTTAAAGCTTAATCAGCAAGGTCAACTATTTTGCCTAAAAGAGAGAACTACCTGAAAGGTGGGTGTAGCCAGATAGGTCAGTCTCTTCTCTCAAGTAACAAGAAACTGAATATGCAGAAACAGCCTCCAGTTGTGCCAGGGAAGGTTTATACTGGCCATTAGGAAAGTTTCTTCACTGAAAGGGCTGCCAAGCAAAGGAACAAGCTGCCCAAGGATGTGGCTGAGTCGCCATCCCTGGAGGTATTTAAAAGGCAAGATGTGGTGCTCTGGAACACAGTTTACTGGCAGACTTAGCAGTTTTCTGTTAATACTTGAACTTGGTAATCTTCCAGGTCTTTTCCAACCTAAATGATTCCATGACTCTGTCCTGTGTTCTTAATTAGGTAAATCCTAAAAGTCTGCCCTAGATTGAAAGGATAACATTTCCCAAGCTGATACAGAGACTCAATGCTTAGCTCACTGAAGCTACTATTTGGTACTTCAAGCATTCACAATAAAGAAGCAAGATATGGACTATGAAGTTCTGGCTACAAAGTTGCCCTAAAATCACCACCACGATCACAAACGTGACTTCTGAGGAGCTGGATTTCAAGGTCTAGATAAAAGTAAGCCCTTGAAATTCAACCTTTAGGTATGTTTTTAAGAAACAGAAAAGCTTTGCAAACAGCAAGCTCATTTGCCTGGCTTCACTCAGCCCACATCAAATGGGTGCTCCTTTAAAACCTGGTGGATTTAAGGTTAACTGTCAGGATACCAAACCAGCAGTAGGTTTGTCTCTAAGTCCTTTGAATCCCTTTTCAAAGGTATGACCTGATAGCAATAACGCAGGTGGGTCCTGACAGACAGATGGAGACAGAAGACAACTTAGAATCACTGTGACCTGATTTTCAATACTTTGAAATATATTCAGATAAGCAGCCAGCACATCTTTCAAGATGCACTTCTAACATTTTTCAGATGCAGGACTTCAAGCCCAAACAACTGAAAATTCATTTTCTTGCAACCTACTTCTAAGTGTTACAGAAATGTATCTTAAAACTCAGGATTTGAAGGTAGTCAGGAATGCAATATGACATAACCTTTTGTAAGCAGCATAATCATACTGGGGAAAGGAAGAACAAAACTAGATAGAAAATATTTCAGGATTTCTATCACCCTTGCAGAAAGTTGGAGGAAAAAGATAAAACCAAGAGAAACTATACACTACAAGGTAAGACTTTTCCAAAATCAAATGAGAACTAAACCAAAATCAAAACTTCCCCCTTGAAAAGCACACTGATTTGGACAAACTGAAGGGGAACAGCCATGTTTCTTCTGGTTCTGTCTAAGTCTGGATAAAGGTAACACAGGCATCCAAATGAGGGTGTACATACAGACAAACAGAAGGAAAAATCACATTTATAGATTCCTCTTCAGAGTTTTGGGTTAGAAGTACAATATCTGTGACCAGAGCAATTGCATTTATACTATATTTAATATACTCCACATACCAAAAAAAAAAATCAAATTGCTTTCAAGCACTGCCATAAGCAGTAACTGATATTTATAAAGTTTAATTACTAGTGACTGCTTCTTTCAGATTGCAAATTTCTTATTTCTTACTTTTAGGTGCCTTGGTTATTAATGCTGAAAGATCACAGATTTCTGAAAAACTATAAATACTTCACTTCAGTGTCCTAGAAAGATGCTCAGACACTACATGTAAAACTAAGCAGTACGTTAACCTAGGAAATTCAAGACTAACAAATTAAAGTGTAACTACTCAAGTCACATTATCTTGCCCAATGGCACTAGTTTACTTAAAGGTATTCTGCACTTGCTCTACTCAGTAACAACTGCAAAAAGAAACACTGCATCTCTTTGCAAAGAGTTAACATATTCAATGTAACACAGTATCATGAAAAAAGGCAATAAACTAATAGTCTTGGCTGTTGTGGGGTAGAGGGAGGGATCCTCCACCTGACAGCTTTGAGTATAATTGTTTCCAGTTTGGCCTTGGTCATCCATTGGCCATATTATCCACCTTTCCCACCAGAAGTAGAAAGGGATTTATCCCAGATCAGTCATTTTGAAGAAAGAAGGTATGGAGTTATTTAATTTTTGTTTAATTACAAGCTGAAAAACTAACTATGCCCTATAAAGAAAAACCATGAACAAGGAAAACAGAAAGATACACAATTCAAATACCACAGCTAAAAGGCACCTGCCTAAAATCTCCACAACCTCATGTTTCAGTTATTCATAGGCTCATTTAAATTATGCAATTTTACCTCAACTTCTGCTTGTTGCCTTGCCAGAGTGATGTTAAAAATATCCAAAGCCTTTTCAAATTCCTAGAAGAGAGATGAGAAATTATTTTTGACAATTCAACAATTGTTACACTCCACAGCTCAGTTTTACAGGAAACAACAGCAAGCAACTCAATTTATGCAATCCAAGTTAATTCACTCAATCTGAAAACTGAAAACAAACCTGGAAAAGAAAAGCACATTAGTTTAAGCTGTTTTCTCTTGCAGTTTCTAATCTGAAGATTTACCTCATGTACTTGTTAATACTACTCACAGAGAAAGGTAGTGACAAAGTTCCAAGTATGGCCACTGAAAATTTTATTTTAACTTGGAACTGATTTAGGAACTTCATAACATTTAAGTTTGAACAAGTATCAAGATGAATAATATTTAAGTCTTCAACAGAAACTTACTAACCTCCAATGATTTTAAGAGTTCTTCACCAGGTTTTTTTGATGTTATCTTTGTTTTATACATCTCTTTATAGTTCTTCACTTGCTTCCTATGATGTGAAATGTGTTCCCATGACCACATTTGGAGCTTTGGTTGAACATTTACTTCACGGATGCCATCAAGAACGTATTTCCACCTAAAAGCAAAGACAAATGTATAGCTTATCTTTCTTTTGGTATATTGACAAGACTCCTAAGGCTTTGCAGACTCTCAGTAAATATAACTTCAAGTTGCCCAGAGTGAAATCCCCTGACTAATATTGCACTTCTGATCAGCTGGGAAACCTAAGAATTTTGCTCTTGTTTCCCCCACACAAAGTTGACAGATTGCCAATTCCTAAAATTCAAAGGTAACTGTGCATGAAAAGTACCCTTAAATCTATGCGTGCACGTGTGAGAATAATAAAAATATAGCTGTAAAGAATCTTCTGAAAAGAAATCAAATTCTTGTTATCTGTGTTGCAAAGGTTTGCCTATTTTTAGGCAAGAGCTATGTTCTTGTAATACTACTTAATATATAACGGGGGGGCCTTCATTTAAACAAATTTATGATACAAAAATACTATCAGACTTAAGTTCCTGCCAATAGTCATTAAGACCATAATAATGGATTTTCAAATATTGTGTCTTCAGCTTTAGTTTGACGTCTTCATCAACTTCTTACAATATTAGCTTAAGAAAAAATAATAAAAATGAAAGAGAAGACTTCATTTCAGAAGGAAATGAGTTCTAACCTCCTTAAGTAAGAAGCAATTCCTTGGCAATTATTTCAAGTTAATAACTAACAAATGATTTTCAAAATCTAAGGTTGCCTACCATATCTTGGCATTGTTGTGCAGAGGAACATCAGGTCTGTACTTCCTATATGGCAGATTTCGAGTCATCATATCAATAGACTCAAGAAGCTCCATAACGCTGAAGTACTAGACAAACAAATTCAAACTGAGCATTATTATCTTCCTGAGTATCAAGCTTCTCTTTGAAGAGAAAATCAGTTACAAAGAAAAACAAGACTAAGTTAATAGATTCTATGTGTACACCATAAAATTTCAGATTGCCTTTCTTACTCTTGCAAACTAACTTTTTTACTACATTACATATAACTTCAGAAAAATAGTCGGTACCTGTGGCTTATTGAATTCAACAGTTATATCCTGTAAGTTTACATCTAAATCTATTTTCGGTGATGAAAAGTCAACATCAGATCGAGGATTCATAAGGAGTTTGGCTTTCGCTGAAATTGGGCGGAATACTAAAAAACACAAGTTGATATAAAAAGTGCAATTACATTATTTAAGACTGCAATAAATTATACATATAACTATCTTACATTATGCCAGATTATTAGTTTTAAAATGCTAGACTTGAAAAACATGAACTGCACCAACATATCTTAAAATAGAATACAAGTTTCACTTTGGCAACATTTATTGAACAAATTTTTGCAGAACACCATCACAAACTCTCCTGTATGCTGAATTACATACAAATGTTTCAATAAATAGTTTACATTTGTAACAAATGTAATTTTTTTGGCTATGATACATTTATAGTACAAGACAGTTTCAAATACAGCATTTATTTCACTATAGAGATTCTTATTCCATAAGATTTTCTTTGTTGTTGTTGCTGTTATAAATGCTTTATTCATTGATAAATTATAATCACAACAGTGGTTAAAACCAAACATTCCATATTTCTAATTTCAAGCCCAAGTAAGCCTGGAAAAAAGTCAATACACATTCTACATAAAAGAGAGGCACACCACAAGAAAAAACATTCAGAGCAGAAATATTTTATCTGTTCCACAGTTTCGCAATATCAGGGATTTGAAGTCTGTATCTTTAGTTCAATATTTTCATCTGTTTCAGCAATTGATCCAACAGTAAAAATTTTTATATTATTTGAGTTCATGTAAATCATTTTTATCAAATACGATTTCTTTCATCTCAGCAAAAATATTGATGTATTACCTACATACCAATTATTCCAAATTCTCTGAAAGGTTCATGCTAGTGGAAACATGCATTTCTGCAAGAAACCATGGAACTTTAATCTACACCTCTATATGGTAACATTTCAATTAATTTTCTCCCTGTATTTAGCTTCCTAAACTTCATTTTTTATGGTTCTTATATATAAGTATACTGTTTGTAGTTACATGAAATGATAAAATTAGACTTCATGCTTATTACCTTCCTATCAAAGTTTTAAACTAAAGATTTGCCCCAAACGAGACCAAATTTCATTGACCACAGAACACCAGCATGGTCAGCATCTCTGATGGCACTGCTGACTTTTAAGAGTGTAAATCTTAAATCCTAACCTTTACATAAACATTATAAGTTGCTTAATTCTTTATGTGTGTACTAAGTTCAAAATAGGTGTAACACCTGTTTTCCTGCAAAAACAATCAAAGCCAGCAACTAAAAAAAATGGGTAAGAAATGAGAAGACATTACTACATAGTTCTCTGTCAGTCAACACAGAGACTCTTTTAGGGGAAGGCAGCAGCATAAAACTGACAGTGCCTTCTTTAACCCTGACTGTAGTGAACTGAGGACTTTGTTGCTGGAGAATAAGCCACTTCCAAGGCCATGCAGACTTGTGAAAAGCTTCTAAACAATCACAAAGATGCACATGATAAACACAAACCATGTATCTTCAACACAATGGAAAGAAAACTATAACAATGTTTGAGTGATGCCAATGTGACTTCCAGACTTAGGTTAGCAACACCCAAAGCAATATAACTTGCAATATTCCCACTTA
>VXBQ01000678.1:215677-235190 GCA_013400175.1 Phainopepla nitens | reverse complement strand
TGACTTACGGTTGTGGGCAACCAAGACACGCTAGTCCTGCTGGCATCAGCTCAGCCATGGTACCTGTTCTGGGGAGACAGCTGTGTTGCTGATTTCCACAGGGAGGGGTGGGTGGGAAGCCTGTGACCTGGGAAGTACCTGGTTTATGAGGGGCTGTAAGGTATTTCTCCTGCTGTCATGGTAGAAGGACACAGACATCATCACTCAGTGCAGAGCTTTCTGTTTGAGGTTTCTTCCCACCTTGCGTGATGACCTTTCTTCTCTCTGCCTGGCCAGTGGCCTCTAGAGCTCAGCAAGGAACAACAAGAAATCTCAGGAACTTGCATGAGTCAATATGATCCCAGTAAGAATGAGGAGAACATGCTGCAAAGGAGAGACTTAAAAGTATTTTAAAAATTTCATAATATTTTGTTTTAAGTGAATCTTGTACACTGTAGAATCACAGAACCATTTTAGGTTGGAAAGACCTCTAAGTTCGAGTCCTACCATTATGCCACAACTGATTGTTAGCAGAAGAGTAAATTGCCTTATTAGCTTTGCTAGCTCTCTCCTCCTGAAGGCGACTGTTCAACTTGGTTTTGTCAGATCAGATAATTTGTTAATTTTGGTTTGGCTTGCATCAATTTGTTAGAAACTGCACGGCTCCTTTGCCCACAGCAAAATATAAATGACTGTATCTACAGGAATTTCCTGTTGAGATTTTTCAGGTGTCCTTTAGGGCTCTGACCTCAAAGGTGCATACCTTTTGATGTATCTTCTTGCCTGATAAAATAACTAAGGTAACTTTTTCTATTGATTTTTAGAGATAATTATGAAAGATGTTTCTATCTGCTGAATTTTTAGACTGAAGTTTTAAAGCAATTATGTTGCCTACATGGAGCATGTTAAGGAACATATCAGATCTTTCTCTGTTCTTTTAGAATTATTTAATATTAAGAAAATTGATTGTAGTATTTTTGACACTAAGAAAATGTGGAAAGGAATTGAATCTCAAGTGAGAAATGCATCAAAACAGCTGCCTTGGACCTGGCTCTGGTGTCAGTATAGAATATAGGTAGTCAGAATTCACATGGTAGCTTATAAGGCACAGAACTAGGGGGATGTTTTAACATTGCTTAAAAATCTGCTTCATTCCATCAATACTTG
The DNA here is from genome assembly GCA_013400175.1 of Phainopepla nitens. NCBI lineage: Eukaryota > Metazoa > Chordata > Aves > Passeriformes > Bombycillidae > Phainopepla > Phainopepla nitens. The sequence continues at coordinate 234,044 of VXBQ01000678.1, read as the reverse complement.
AATTAAATGATTCATCTGGAAAAGCACCCAACAAAACAGCTTGATGAAAGAGCAAAAAATAATTAACAATCAATTAATTTGCTAGACATAAACAAGTCCTTCTAGTATGTAGTATGGCATAATATTTTTAAAATGTCATGAGGAAGAAAGGTATGAATCCATCACGATGGCGCTCGGAAAGTGCAAGCCCTATTCAAAATGGATCACACTTCTTTCTTTGGGTAAATATAATTTAACCATAGAAATAGTGAGCTATCCAGCTGTCAATTACTTTGAAATAGCAGAAGCACCCGTGTTCAGATAGAAATGTTTCATAAAGAAAGCTGTGATAACAAAAGCAGATGCTTGGGTATAAATCCTGTCTTGTGGGAACACTATAAAAGAAATTCATCCCTGTGGCTGCAGAGTAAGTCTCCAAGGCAGGTTTGCAGGGATGGTTTGTTATGGTAGTTGTACCTAGTGACCAATTAAAGTTAGGATATATAAACTTGCAGTATTGGAAAACTTACAATCTGAAAAAGAGAACAAAGGATTAACAACTGGAGAGGCTTGGGGAGAAAGGAGACTATGCAGAGATACCTCTCTAAATCTACAGTCTTATAAAGTGGTAAACATTTAGTTTATTTTTACTCTGGTAGTAAGTAGTAGTAGACTTTCTTGGGAAAGACTGGCAGGAGGATTGGCTTCTGTGAGAAAGCCATGCATGGGACACTGGTGCTATTTCACATGGGAACCTATTTTGGAAGTTTTGTAGGAGATTCCTCTGGGCTTTGATACTTTTCCTAATACACCAGGGGCCACAGCTAATGATTCTCCTAGAGCTACTCATCATATTCCTATCAGAATGAAGGAAAAAAAAGTCTTGAGAGAAAGCTGATAGTTGGTTATCTCTGCCCAACCTTCAAATGTGAAACGGTATGGGGATAAAACCAAATAATTTTTGGGTAACATGATCTTTAGCCACTTCTATATACTTATGTCATTTTTACTAAACTATATAGACCAGAGATATGGTGATTAACTATAATTATTGATAATATGTGTATGCCAAAAATATGTGTTTATCAAGAAATTTGAAGTAAACACAGTCGTCTTGCACACAAAAACATGCATAAGAATACAATGAGATTGCTTAGTCAAGCACTAGTATTTAGAACATTACAAAATTGTGATGGCTTAAGCAATAGCTGCATCTCTTATTTTAAATCTAAACCATTTACCGATGTGGCAATTTTTTTTTAAAAGGAATATGGTAATGCAGTTCAAGACTGTTTTATAATGCATGTTTATGGGGAAGAAGGAAATTTTTTTTTTTTTAATAATAAAAAGCACTTTAACATGAAAGGAAATTCACAGCATTAAGAGAAGTTGTCCTATGGGATGATTCAAGATGAAATATCAGCGGGCTATTCCAAACTATGGAGATACAGACTGGTTATTTCTCAGGAGTATCTTCTTAAAATGGGACTTATTATCCTATTGTAAAGGGCCAGTGCTGTAATACCTGCAATAAAGGTGAAGTGTACTTTTCCGCTCTGAAAATCCTCATTTGCCTGAAGAGGGCGAACTAAATTTTAATAGATAAAACTAAAATTTTATGTGAGGTATTATATCTGATGGGTAGGAGGATTGTGGGGTGATAAGAAGCTTTACTTGGTGTTTACCAAGGAGGTGTTAAGAGGGAAGTGACCACAGAAGAGCTCCAGACCCTTGTCTCCCTGTATTTCTTTATTTCTGTTTCTTCTGTGACTTTACCTTGACTCTGGGACCTGTAAAATCCTCAGGTTTGTCTGAGGTCACTTTTTATTTTGGGATAGAAAGCATCTTGCATCACAAACTTACAGAACTGGATGAGATGACTAGCATCTACAAAGAAAATCTGGTTTAATTAGTCTTTTTGGGGTTCATCACTGAATCACACTGAGGCATGGAGTGGTTGCCACTACCAGCAAAGGGTTTTTCCAAGACCCTTCAAAAAAAGGAAATCACCTGTCTGCTCATTTCTGTTTGTTGACTGCTATGTGGATCTGGTGCTGTAAATTTGGCTCATGCTTTGTGGGCATTGCTGACTTGTTAAACTGTGGTGCCTTCATCCCATATTGCAGGGGAACTTCTAAATTTGGTTTATTATTAATATCAGAATTTTGGGACAAGACTTGCATAACTTTTAAGTGAAATTTGATCAATGAAATGCTATTGAAGAAGAGACTGACTATTTTAGGATGCTAGAATAAACAAGAGATAATACTTTTCTTTTTGTCTCAAATTTGAATGTGACGGTTCAGTACTTATATTCAGTTTTAGAGAAGGCTGGTCATCTGAATGTGAGTAAAGAGAATTTCAGTTCCTGGTATTTCAGAATAATTTATGGCTGTGCTGTTCTGTGCTGCATTATCTTGGAGCAAGTTGTACTTGTTGGCTTTCTCTTTCCAACCTGCCAGAAGTCTCTTAGATACTTGCAGTCTTAGCTGCATTGTCAGATTTTTCTCTGAAACTGCTAGAGAATCAATAGAAGTTGGGAAAAGCCACAGTTTGTGTTTATCATAGCAATTTTGTCTGAATCAAGTAGCCTTGTGATGTACATTTAGCTAGGAAAAAAAAACCTAAGAAACCACTGGAACTTAGTGAGATGCAGTGCCCCAGATTTTAGAAATTACTTCTGGGAATAATTCCAGTTGATAATTACCATTTTAAAAATATCTTTTAAGCCCCTATGCTTAATTACCCATGTAAATATGTATTAGAAGTTAAAGTACCCGAGATGCAGTAAAAATGAAATGGGGAATGTGTTTGCTTGTAGATACAATAAAAATGATTTTGTTCTTTGATGTGTACATAGTGCTAAATAGAAATGTAAGTAATAGCAGCAGCATTTGAATGACACTGCATACAGTGCAGCTTTTGCCCCTCCTGGTTTCTGTAGGTCCAGTTTCATGATCAGAATCACATGCTGAAAAGCCTCTTTGCTCTCTCTTTCCTGGGCACATTTGTTTTGAGGCTCCTGAAAGCAGCAGACTGAAGCAGTGGTTGTGTTTAGTGGCACTTCTTTTTCTACTGCAAGAAGAATAGATATTTAAAAACATGTAAGTACTGGAAGCTTGGAAACCAGCAGTGTTTGATCAGGAATAGATTTTTGCATTGAATGTGTATTTGGGCTCATTAACCTTGGGCTGCAGCTCAGGCTGAAGCTTGCCTTGGTCAAATCTTCAGCACAGTGAAAGGCAGAGGTCACTTATCTGGGCGCTGTGAGAGAAGGGCAAATGTTAATATGGTCTGTCATCTACTGTGACCTGATCTCAGCTGAGACATCATCATGAATTTATCTGGGCCTTCTGACCCGAATCTGCTATATTCTCCTTTGGTTCTCTGTGTTGCTCTTCCTGTTTTTGTTTCCCACTCACACTTTCAGAGCAGTTTATCCTGTGGCTTCTGAGCACATCTCATTTCAGTTTATGCTGAGATAAAGACTATCAAGTGCAATATTCTTGGGGACCTGAAGGCTGCCATATGAAAATGTATTTTTTTATGGTTTTCTTTGGGCTTTTTTTCCAAAGAAGTGTGTAAACAGGTAGAACTTTGATTGCAGCCTTGTCTTTACACTGGCATCTTTCCTTAGTGTGTTGTTCAATGGTGTCTTTAGCATCCCCCCTGTAGCTTTCATGTGTGTAGATGGCAGATCACTCAGGTAAACTGGAATGACGTTGTAAGGGAGAGCAGTACCCATGGTGAATTTAACAGAGGATAAACTTCTGTGGGATGGGGCTTTTGGAACATGCAGGGGTTACACTATGGTACTGCAAGCCTTAAGATTGCCCTCTGGTGCCAAGTTAAAGTTGTCCAGCTTTGATAGCGTGACACCATGTGTCATCACTGCCACTGTCACCTGCCTGAGGCAGGGAAGAATACTGGTCGGGTTTCCAAGAGGATTATTGTCACGGGAGGGCAAACCTTAGCATCTCTCAGTTCACATTCATCACTGAAAGGTCAAAAAAACTCTTACTTTGAAACAATTTTTAGAGCATTTTAGCAGCTCCTCTCTGTTACATAAATCCTTAGCAGAGAGGCTGAGCTTGTGCGGTGGAAGAAGGGTGCTGGAGCTACTCCTGCAGTCTCTGTAGCCTCTTTAGCTGCTGTAGAGAGGGGAATTGGAATTTTGGTTAAGTTGAAACACTTGGGGTTAAGGAATACTTATTCTACTCCATACCTAATCCCTCCAGTACCAGTTACTATCTTCGCGACTTTTATATGAAGGGCTTTTAAGAACTCATTCTGCAGTCCAGGAGAGCTTGTGTCCCATGTGAACCTGTCCCATCTCTCCCTTCCTTTTGAAATTATTCTTGTTAGGATATAAATATTCATGGAAAAGAGATTAAGGCACAGTTGAATGTTTGTGTTTGTATTCTAATTAATGAGCAAATTGTCCTTCCCCATATTCTTACTATAAAAATCTTCAAGTCTGTGAGGGTCTATGTATTAATATTAAACATGCCAAGGGAATGTTATGGGAGCAGGTTATGGCTTGGCCATGTAGACTTACACTTTCATAGTGTTATTACAGTATGATTGACTGAAACTGTGTTTTAATAAAAACCTTCATGAAAATACCTGTTTTTCCCAAGGTTAATTTGAAGTTCTCAGGGAGAAGAAAAAACTCTACAAGAAAGGTTTGACTGAAACTCATAACCAGAGAGGAGAAAGAGGTGAAAGGCAGAGTCTGGGTGAAATATCCAATAACCTTTCAATCCTTTTGCAAAGGGAAAAAGTAGGTAGCAATAAAGATTTCTAAGTCTGATAAATATCTCCACAGGACCTTTTTTCTTTGAAATATTGTGGTTTTACTAAATCGAGGTCAGATGAGAACTAGATTAGCTACATGATTAATGTGTATATTGGGCCACACATAGCAAAGTCAGCCAGCACACTGAGGACACTTTCATTATAAAGATTGTGCAAATAATCACTGATGTTTGGCCACGCAGTAGATTTGACTGAAACAGTGATGTTATTACTAAAAAAAAATGTCCCTCAGTCACTTCAACAGAATTTATTTCACAAGAAACAGCAACTTGAATAACAGAAGAAAACCAAAATCCTAATAGTGCAATGGATGGTCTGAAAACCCTTCAAAAAAGCGTACATTAGTGAATTAATATTCCATGAAACAAAAGCACTGTTTCAGGTTTTTATTACTGTAAGATTTGTAGGAGGGAAGTGTAGCAGGCTGCAAAGCCCTTGCTGTGTGTGGTGCAGCATTGAGTTGCCCATCAGAGGTATCGGGTTTGCTGTGCACACCCACCAGGTCACTTAAGAGCGCCCAAAACATCTTCAACATATGGAGTGGTTATATTTTGCTCATTGTACTGCAAAGCCTTGTAGGTAAAGTAGAATAAGTTTCAGTTATAGAATGCTTCTGAAGTAAAATAACAGCAAGATCTAGGTTTGTTGGACTTCTGATTTTTCTTTTGTCTCTTAGATGAAAACCCCCACCATAAGTATTTGAGAATATGTTTAAAATTGTCTTTCTAGGTATCAGTGATGTGGTAAAAGAGTATTTCTGTGGAAGCAAGTAGTAAAATGTAACTTAATGGTGGTTGTAGTGAAATCTTTATGAGAAAGGAACTCTGCCTGAAAAGGTCTCAGAACATGGTGAACTCAAATTCATTGCCTCACTGGAGGCTGGGTATATTTGGGAAGAAGTTGTGGTGGCAGCTTCCTTTCTGAAAGGGAGAGGAATTCCAGTACTCATTTAATCTACTCTGGTGGTGCATAAAAATGTAAACTGTATATGTAAATTGACATATATTTTGTTGTTAATGATGGCCTTGTCCAGCAGCCGGATGCGCATTTTACTGGCTATTTTAAAAGCAGTAGCTGGCTACAATGATAAACCATCACTGGACCAGCTGATTAAGTAGATCACAATAACCAAGTGCTAAATTGTGGAGGCATCTTGAATATACAGTTTGCATTTTACCATGGAAAACCATCAAAATAATCCTATTAAAGCAATAAGAAGGAACAGTCATCTCCTGACAACCTGAACTTGCCAACTCAGGCCATCAGTGTTATTTACATTTTAAACAGTTTCTAAGAGGAAAATTGCAGAATTGACAGAGTTGCTGTTGGTAGTAGTGCTTGGAGAAGGAGCTGGGTTTGTGCTACTCTTTTCAGTGGATTGGTTTTGCACAGCACAGTGCATGATGACTTACTTGTACGTTATGTGGACTTCTGAAAAAGGCAAGATAGATCTTGCTTCTATGTAGTTTTAAGTGAATTGAGTTGTATAACTTCAGTGTCAATGTTTACATTTGGAATAACCAGCACAATAGATTAACTAGGCAAACTTTCAGTGAAATTTCCTCAGAGAGGTCTGCCAGCCACTTAAAATTGGCAGGTTTTTTATACTTTGAACTAAGTAAATTTTGGTTTTGTATTTAGTAGCCCGTTACTTATTTTATAAAATATTCTAGTTGCTTTCAAATCACGTAAACTAGTAGGAGCTATTATACTCTCTGCTAGGTAGCTCACAGGTTACTTAGAAGACTGATGTAAAACATGCAAAAACTGCATATTTCCACTGCTTTGTAAGTAAAAGTGACCAAGTGGATAAGCATAGTCCATCACCCCGTGGATGTGTTCTTCTCTCTCACTTCCTTGCTGTCTCTGGTGCATGACAAGACCCCACTTGCTTCAGAACAGAGCTGTTGTAATGAACTTAATGCAAACAGCTGTTTAGACTGTGACTTGAAATCACCATTAGCAGCATTTGGGAATTATTGGAATAGTATCAACATAACAAAGTAGATCCAGTTAACGGAGAAGCTCTTGAGGAAACAATGTTCAACTTGTCCTTTTGAGAAAAGGTGTTTAGGGAATTGAAATAATATATAACTTATTTTATTGGTGCATTAAATAACTTCCTAGAAGTCAAATTGTCATCTCCTCTTTCTGAAAGAGGTTATGACCTCATTGACAAGACAGAACTTACCAAGAGAAGGTACTGATGACAACATCTGCTTTATGTCAACATAACTGAGGCAAACACCTGAAAAACTAAATTTGTAATTCAGTTGTTGCCTTTTCCTTCCAGAGCTACTGAGAAACTCCCAGCATTTGAAAGGTGGAAACACACAAAGGGCCTGGGAGAGGCTGATCAGAACATATTCTCTCTCTGCTTCTTCAGAAGTGATATCTTGTTATGCTGTTTCTTCTCTTTTCAAATGTCACTTCTCCAGAACAGAATTAAAATTTTAACAGTAACAAGAGATTAAAATTGCTTTCACTAATGTATTTTCTTATTTTGCAAAGTAGCTGTTAATATCATCTTTAGTATCTATAAGCCTGTCAAGGAAAAGATTTTTATTATAAATTTTGTAGTTGAAGGGAAGGCAAAAAGGAATATCATTGAAGTACAGCTCATGATTTGTATTTTAAATATTCATCTGTTTCTATCTCTTCTGTAACATTTTAGATATCTATTTTAAGGAAATTTTTAGCCTCTGCACTAAGCATTTCAAATGCTGCTCCATTTTTAATTGTCTAAAATGGGTGGGGTCTGTGTAAACACCCCTGATTTAGGGGTTAAAAGCATAAAAAATGTCATTATTCTTCACATAGGCACTGGACATTTGTTTTGGGGATACCTTGCAAAGAAGAATGAATCCCACTGACATTCCCTCCGTTTCTCAAACTATCAAAATTAAATGAAACAATCAGCTGTATTCATTCACTGCTGAACTGCCAAGCTAACAGTGTAGGTTAATTATTACTGATTCTCAAACACAAGTTGTAGCTTTACAACTTTACTTTAGATATATTTGGACCACTCTGTACATGTGGCAACTGATACATGGGTTGATCAACCTTTTGGATCCCAGAAGAAACACCTCCAAAAGGACACTGTGTTGATTATCCTGATTTTCCTCAGACCTTTTGAGCTAATGGTGTAAGTCACTAACCACAATGTGTGCTGTGCATCCTTACTTGATTCCAGGTTGTAGTTCTTTATCCTTGTCCTGTGATGCCCACTGGCCAAGCCTTAGTCACTGGAAAAGCTGTTGTCTTATTCCTGTGGTTTTTAAGGTCCTTGCTGTTAGCAGGACACACTGGTGACAGTGTGGCAGCCCCTGAGGGCACATGGAGATCAGGCTGGTGATTGAAGTGAGGATGTGGGTGAAAGAAGATGAGATCTAAAATGGAAAATAGGTCTGTTACTCGCTGAAGAAGATCACAGAATACCTTTGTTTTCAGACAAAAATATCTTTGATGCTGGACACATTCATTTACACAAGCATCCAGTCCAAGCAAGCTAACAAATCTCTACATGGTTAAACTATTACTGATGGGGTTTTTTCCCCTAAGATGCAAGTTTATCTATTTTAAAATTTAATAGAAATGTAATATGCAAGATCTCTGTGAAAGGAAAGAGAATTTGTCTCAAAGGATAAGAGGAATTTTTAAAATATATTTTAACATTCTGAGAATGTGAAAATTCATTTTTTTCTTGGTGTGTGGACTGTCAATACCAACTCAATATCCATGATAACAACAAGCTAAGCAGAAAGTTGTGCTGCAGTTGTGAGATAATGCTGGCAAAATAATTAACTCCATCAATCAAACTCAGAGCAGGATCCTCCAGAAACATAAAGGTGAGCCTGCAGAAACTGATAAATATTACTCAACATGAACTCTCAAAGATCCTAGTAAGAGGGATTTTTAAGGAAATGTTAAAACCTATCTGTCTGGAGACAGTTCTGCCCTGAAGCAAGGGGACACTTTAAAGTTAAATTTCTGTTAGTAAACTCTGGTAATGGTATTTGAGTGCATAAATATCACTTGCATTTATATATGTAATTATGTTAATATATTGAAATAATGCAAATTCTCATAAATATAATGCATGAGTATATGTTATAGGCACAGATGCCTCCACACTCCTGTAGAGTAAGTCCTGCCGTACAAGTGTACTTTGAAATGTTTGTTACTGTTGCACCAATAGTGTAAGTCAAGGTTTGCTTTAAAAGTTTTTTTTTACTATGCTCTGTTTTTTCCTCCCTATCTAAGTTTTCCGTGAGGAACATACCTGTGTTGTCATGAAGGCTTTCTTTTTTATCTTACCAATAAAAATGAATGCATTTCTGAGCAGTGCCTTAAGCATTTGTTTAGTTTAAAGGAAGGCTTGCAAAAAACCTGTGTTTAAGCACTCTTCTAATGGGTACCTTGAAACAGAGTTGATGCTCAGAATTACAGGGATCTGGACAAGTGCTCAATCCACCATGGCAGAAAAAATTTGGCAGTCAAAATCTGTTGATGCCTTGAGGCTGTCCCTTAACACTGGAATCCAAGAGTTGTTCTTCTGGTGGGGCAAAACCATCTCAGCATTGAAAAGATAGAGGAGCTTGGCTGCTGCCACTTGTCAGCACTGAAGTGTCCTGCTGGCACATCTACATCTCCTGCAGGCTCAGCATCCTGTGTGGCATTCTGACATGATGCAGCTTCTCATGAAACACAGGTCTGTGCCTCCCTCTTCTCTTGTGTTATCTGTGTGTGAGAGCAGAGAAATATCTGGAACTTTGCAGGTAATGGCTTATAAGTTGTAGCAATTATTCATGCAGGAAGAAAGAAAGCTGATGTAAATGTTTCATCAAGACAGAAAAACATTCTTTTTTTTACACAGTTACATGTTGGCTTCAAAACACCTCTCTGAGCCACTGCTTCTTTTGATTTTTTTTTCTGCATATTTAATGCCCTTTATGCACATAGAAATGTATCTGCATAGGATTTATGGCTTTGGGGATTGCTGTTGTAGCCTGAACAGCTAGAACATGGTACAGCAGACAATAAATACTGGTGTGGATAAAGTCCTGAGCAGCTTCAAGGAGACTCTTGGAGTAGCAGGTGCTCCCATGTGGTCTAACCTGGACAAATTCATGGTGTAAGAAAAGAGGCACACACTTAATCTCAAATAGGAACAGGATTGTATTTTGACATTTACCTGTTTGTTACCTCTGCATGTAAATTAAATATCCACAGCAGCATCTGATACAGACTGACTAATGGTTTGTATTGGTGAATTGTACTAGTCAGAACTGGAAAATGAACCTTTCTGCTGTTTCTCTTTTCTGCTCCTTGGGGGTGAACTGATAGAAATCAGAGCCAAGTTGTAATTATCCAGTGAGACGGAGTTGCTTAGGTGTGTAGCTAAAAGGTTTATCCTGTGTAAGACACTGCCTGTTGGCAGTGGTGCTCCAAGTACACCAAGAATCTCTCCATGGGGTGTTCTGATGGGATTTATCTGCCCCAAGGACCCTCTGAGCTTCCCTCAGGTCACCTTCCTCACCTGGAAGTTCCTATTGCCTGAAACAATTCAAAATTAGCTTGAATAGTATAATAAACTATAGTTTAGGTCTATTCTGAGCTATACCTTCTCCTTCATATGGTTTGAAAACAGGTGAGGAAGAAACTCTGTTTTTTATGAATTTTCAGCAGAGTTTTCCCTTCCTGAGGGGTTCCATCAGAAGTGGATTACATTGTGCCCCTGGTGATCATTGAATAAATGTGTTAAAAAGTGCTCAATCATTTTAGCAAGTACCCCCCTGTAGCTTCTGCAGTGCCTTGTTTGAATTGTACAAGATGGTCAACATTTTCTATGCCTTATTGGTTTGACCTTTAAATATTATTTAAAATGTGAATGTGATGTCATCTGCAACCAGCAGATAAAGGCTTATGAGCAAAAGGACAATACTTTGTTGGATGATTGCTATATTTAAGAATAGCATAACCTTTGAAGGTCTAGTAAAATTGCAATAAAATTAGTGGATTTTTGTAAAATAGCAGTAAAATTGGTGTATTTTTCTAATACAAGAAAGTAAAAGGCTACAGTTTATAACCTGAACTTGGAAGTTTTTCCACCTAATCAAATTTTTTTGTTATATGCTATAGCATTAGTCTCATGCTGGGCAGTACAAAGGTATGTTTATAACATGATAGCTTAGATACAGGGGTACATAGGAAAAATGGTACATTTCATCTTTAATGTAAATGCTTGTAGGGTATATGTGAAGGATTTGCAGTTTCTTAGAGGAGTCTTGGTGAGGAAGACCATGAAGTAAAAGTGAAAGATTTCACCCCAACTGGGTAACACAATTATTTGCTACTTTTGTTGTTTCATAACTACCTGATGTTTTAATGCATTCTTTGTTATGAATAAAAATTCTGAGGTTTTTTTTTTCTTCTCCCTCCCCAGTTAATGTTATTCCAGTTTTTGTACAGCTCACCCTCTTTCCCCCCCCCTTTTTCCCACCACTGCTATCTAACTGAGTATGAGGGGACAGCTCCAACAAACAAATGAAACGAGCTTTGCAGCCTAGGGGCAGCTGCCAGTGGGGCGGGAGCAGCGAAGCCGAGCCGAGACGGCAGTGGCTGGAGCCAGGGCTGCTGGCGAGCTGGCTGACGTCCCGTGGCATGGTGGGACTGGGCCAGGGTGGAGGACTCGCAACACAGTGGGGCCAGGTCCTTTGGAGCCAGCAGAACCGGACGTGGGGCCGGATCCCTCGTACCGGTGGTGGCGGTGCGGCCACCTGATCCCAGGCGTGAGTGGTGCAGGCGGTGGCAGCATGGCTGAGATGGCAGGAGGGATCACATGGTGCCGCCCAGCATGCGGCATGGTGGAGCGGCCATGAGGTGCCGGAACAGCACAACCAGGTGGAGAAGCATAGCAGGAGCTGCGGTGGGCAGCCAGGGCGGTGTGGGCCGGCACGGCGGGAAACAGTGGTGGCCATGGCGAGTGGCACTGGCCATCCCGGATGAAGAGCGGTGGCACACGGCGTGGCAAAGACCAGGAGTATTGCGAAATATAATAGAACTATTTCACAACTGGCCGTCAGGCATGGCCATGTGAATGAACGACGTGGAGAATGCTGGGTGATATCAAGAAAGGGAAAAATACCCCAAAAATCCAAATCTACCCGATAGTCAAAGAAACTAACAACATACCACAAAGGAGAAAGGACAGAGCTACTCTCTCTTCAGCTATAAGAACTGGAGGTCACCATGACTTCAAGAGGGCTAGATCAAGACCAGCCTAGACCTTCAAGACTGCATCAAGCAGTCCAGCCACGGGTATTCCCGTGAGGCTAGGGGACCCAGCTCTGCTGCTGAGCAAAGCTGAATTCCTCCTCCTCTGAGCCATTGTAATTGGGAGCAGCGGCGGGATTCAGTAACCCTACGAGCCCCCAAACCAGAGCTGATTTTCCTTAATAAAGGCATTAAAAGCAGCTGATCTCCTGCCCAGTTTATTTCATTCTTCAGATAGCTTAATTGTAGAAAAGGAGTTGGCACATTGTGAATGCTCTTGGCTACTGCTGACCTTCGAGAGGAGGTGTGCAGTGCAGCTGTTGTGCAAGTTCTAGGAGTGGGTGGCATCTCAGTGTCCTCCTTGGCTTTGATCATGAAAGGTTTACATGTGTGTTGCTGAAACACCCACCCTCACTGAGAAGTTGTGTATTGTTTTATTGAGGGGTTTAGAACAAACTCTTTGGTGTTTTCTGACACGTCTCTCCTTCTGAGTACACTTGATTCAAGCTGAAGTTTGGAGCGGTAATAGCATTTGAGATCACATTGTCCACTTCTGCTGTGTGTGTGTTGCTCGGATGTGGGTCTGCAAGCCCTTCTGTTTGTAAGCCTTGAGCTGTGTTTGGCAAAGGAAGGCTTTAAAAAGCTCAGCTCAAGCAGAGCAGAGTGAGGATGTTGAATCAGCTGGGACTGCAAATGCATCCCCTCAATGTGGTGTTGCAGTCAGGCTCTATTGCCTGTAATTACTCCATCAGGGAGAACACTGAGGCTATAAAGAGATACTGGGAGCAGCATTTCCCTCTCTGACCATGACCTAGGAGCAGAATGACAAAAGTAATATGGTGTGAAATGTGGGCTCTTTTAAACCTGATTGTTTTATTATCCTCAATCAACCTCCACTATTTAAAAAGAAATAAAGTGTTAGCAATAGTAGAAGGCAATATAAAGAGTACCACTGATAGTCAACACTCTTTAAAAAAGTTTCTACTTTTCTGCTTCTTCTATTCTACTATTTTGATTCTTCTTCTTTTTTTGTCATTCTAAATATTAATTTAAAATATTTAAAACTGAAATTTATATATTCTGCAGTCTGTTTTCTATTTTTCAATTTTTTTCAATTTGCTTCAAGGGCAGCTGGTAGGAATTTACTTTGTTTAACCTTAGGTTTAATCTTTCCCCCTTGGGTGGGATGTGAAGCCCTTCTGTGCTGAAGTGAATAAATGCTTGCCAGTTGCTAAATATAATAAAATTCTGTTTACATGAATATTTTAATTTGAAGAACAAAAGATCTTGTAATGAATGACACGATTGAAATAGTTAAAGTCTCAGTCTGAGTAATAAAATGTTGTTACATCCCCTAAACTTTTTTCTTTATTTTTTAGTGTTTTTCCCCCTCCAAAAAAATTTCCAACATGCCCAGCTATCGCATAAACCTTGTCTGAATATTTTTTTAAAAAGCACTTACGGTATGTAGTTTTGTACTCCTCAAAATTAGAAACATTTAGGAATGTTTCACTTGAATACTGCATTTATATTCGTATGTTTCCCAGAGCTGGGATTGCAGAGAAATTTTTCACATTGCTGAAAAAATTAACAGGGAAAGCGCAAATAATTTTGTGCAGATAATGCATTGTCTCAGGTCACACAGCTTCAGTAGCTTTTTGTTGCTTTGGACATATGCAGTTATGTGCTTGTTGCTGAGAGCAAGACTTGCTATTGCTGCAAATGAAGTGATCTGGTGGGTATTAATGAGTCTCAAAGAGAGTTGCAGGGAGTCTCCATCACCATCCATACTGGAATGAGGCTCTAATGATGGGAAAGTTCTTCCTTCTGTCGGTATTGTGCCACCTGAGTGTGTTCTTATCACTATGGTGGGCTTCAGTAGCCGCTCCCTAATGAGAAATATCATGAGGAAAAATGTACTTCTGTAAATAACAGGGTTTTTTTAGTAGTTCAGCCACTCAAGAGATAGCTCACCATTTCTGAGGCTATTCCTTTGGTGTTCCATGAAGGACTACTTCTCTCTGAATCAAAACTTTTTGCTGTCTCTGGCAACAACAGACCAAGTGACTTCAAAACAATTAATGCTTCGTCATTTTTCAATTGTTTGTTCTTGCCCCAGCATTTGCATGCTGCTATGCCAATCTTAAAAATCAAAATCTCATTAGCTCCTAAATTCAGGCAGATCCGGAACAAGGGCACTCATGATTTGTTCCTGCTTCCAAGAGGGGAACACAACTGCATTTTCCAAATTTCCATTTTTCTTGCTCACAGTGCAGCAGGTGGATGTGTTAACCTTTGCTCTTAACAGGGGCACTGTATAATTTACATGATCTTGGCAGCAAAATATGTATCAATGCTAAATGCTTAAAATTTGAAGTTAATTGACTCTAACTTGTTTTTTTAAAGGAACGTGTAAAACATGAAATTGCTCGCTTCTTGGATCATTTACAGATTTAAAAAGTTTAAATGTTTCTTAATTTCAGTAGTAACTACTGGTTTGTTATTTTACCGGGAGCTAGGAAACATTAAAACAATATCTCTTTTTTATACTTTTCTCTGCTTTCATCAGTGTGTCTGTAATGCTGTCTGAAGAGGCTTGAATTCCTTTATCTTTAAGACATTTAATAATTACTTTTTATACATGATTAAAGTTGCAGATTTCTATTTCTGATCTAGGATTAAGCATGCCCTCAGATCATGGTGGGACACATCATCCCTGCCTCTTCATCTTTGACTCTTCTGTTGCAATGGAATTAGGACAAAGCTGGAATCTAAACCAGTGACGGGTTCTGGGAAAAAGTAGGTTGTCCTTTTTTTCTCTTTGCATAAGATTCAAATGAAGATATTCCTTATGAAAACTATTCCTTATGGTAGCTGTCTTAGAAGCACTAACCACAATGACATCAAAAAGGCATGTGTTAAAATCAAAACTGGCTGGCTGTATTTTGGCTCTCTCAAACCTCTGCCTCGATTCCTGAGTGTGTATCATCTCCCTTTCGTTTGCTTTCCCAATAGAGCTTGCTATCTAAAGCAAAATAGCCTAAACCTTGGCAATTCTAAAAGCTACAAGTTAAACTACTTCTGTAACAAACTTCCTACCCTTTGGTTAACACTTCTGAGTGTCATGACTTTTCAGGAAGCTTATGACAGTTTATTTTTCTGGAGGAGTCTGTGAAGATTACACTCTCTTCATGCTCTTTCACTTATTAAACTTTTCCCCTCCTCATCTGCTAAGAGCTAATACAAACTAACCTTGAAATGAAACTTTAGCCTGTCTCTCCAGGATTTCAGCAACAGAAATAATTTGAAAAATGACCCAAGACTTGCAAGAAATGGTCAAAGCAGGATTAATTAATTTCTTGATTACAAAGTCCTTTCACCCCAAAAGGAGGCATTATCGTTGCTGTCATTTTTGGCCTTGTGTGAGTTGCTTGGGAGTACTTAGTACCTGTCATGTAGATGTTAGTGATGCCTATAGATGTGATTACCACTGCTTTGTTTGAGGTGCTCAGTGGTTTTGGTGTTGTGAGTGCTGGCAGGAATGAAGATGCAGTTGAAATGTCTGCCAGAACCGCCCCTTAATAATGGTTTATTGCTGCTAGTTATAGTTTAATTATGTTTTTATTTATGAATGGCCTAATAAAGATTTCAGTGGATTTGAGATGACCCAGAGCGTAAGTGGGTGGTGGTCCCACTCCTGCTCTGTTACCTCCACCCCGTGTAATGTATCGGTGTGTGGTTTGTGGGTGTCTGATGGAGCATTTGTTTGAATGTGCTGGCTGCTCCAGTATTGGATCTGTCCCTGGAGAATATTATCTCCAGATAAAGACATGACAGCCATCAATGAGATCAGATTAGCTTGTAAACATTTATTTAAAAAGAGAATTGGAATTGTGATTATTAATTCATAACTTAATTCCCCGTTTACCTAAATGCATCTCATAGACTTTAAATGAGATTCTGGGAAATACTGATCAATATTAGACAGGAGCAAATATCCAAAAGTTTTGTCTTCTGAAAAGTCATGGTGGATTCATTTATGAACTATTTAGGTGATTTAAATGTTTTGTCTCAGTTTTGGGTAGAATATTACATTTGGAGCTGTGTCATATCCTTGCGCGTGAGCTGTACCTGACACTTTGGAGCAGTGGAGCCTCAGTTTGTACATAGTCTGTGATAGAGCCCTGGGACTAACCTGGGATCCTCAGGCTGCTTGCAGCACCTTTAATTTAAAAAGTGGATACCTGCTTGGGCATTCAGTAATTGCCTAGGAGAGATTGTCATCTTTCATTACTGCATTAACCTTTAGAACTGACAACAGAGTGCCAACTCGCAATAATTGAGCAGAGGCCCATGAAAATTAGTTTCTTATCTTGTGATTGTGCATATGGTCAGGTTGTCCACTCACTAGGGTTATTTTGTGAGTGACATTCCTTTCTCACTAAATTTTAGCTTAATTTTTAAATTACTGGTTTAGACTGTTGTCTCTTTAAAATACCTATCCTGGAGCTGGAAGAGGAAGAATGGGAGAAACATTTCTGTCTTCTTTGAAACTTGTAACTTGCAGCTTTTTCAGCACTGCATTTCTGGAATTTGATAGAGCATGAACTCAAGACAATTCCTATAGTTGTGTTTTCAGGGAAAGAATAAGTGTTTGGGACATTGTGCATTCTGAAATAAAGCCTCTAATTTTGTGTTTCACACAATCTGTCCTTCATTGCCAATGCCTCAGCCCAAACACCCCTTATCTAACAAGCTAGATTTTCTTTCTGTGGTATAATATTCAGAAGTCCCAAATATTTATCATTTAATGGAAATTAAGCATGTATAATGTCCATACTAATGGGGTATTCGTGTTACTTCAATAAACTAGATTTTAATTAGGAGTTACACTGAAGGTCTGATTAAAGTAGAGCCCTTCTAGGGATTAATTCTCAGTCAAATTCAGATCATGTGAATGTAACTGCAAAGTTCTTATTTGTTAATCAGTGTGAGCAACTTGCTCTGTGTGAAAGAAGCCTGAGAGAAGTAATTTTGCACCCAGAGCACATTTCTTGTCTGAAGCACGTTATTAGATGCTGTTTTTGAATTGAGTAACAAGCTTTAGACTACTGCGCTTGAGGGCAGATCTACCATTTCTAGTTATATATATATCCAAGCACCTTCTTAATTTCTGATAAAATATATGTGGGATAGGTTGTTTTACTATAATTTCTCTTGCTTTATAACTTGCTAATTGTGAATCACACCATACTCCACTGGTAAAGAAGCTGTGCATACTCTAAGTGCTGAAAATGATGCTGAAAGTAATTTATTCAAAGGACTAATATTTCCCCAGATCATTTCCAGTCACTTAAGCAGCTGAATAAAGCCCAAATATTATTTTCTTTAGCTGGGAACTATTTCCATTATGTCACTTAAAATCGAAGGATTGGAAAATTGCATGGTACAAGGTGTTTTGTTTTGTTTTGTTTTTTCCTGGAAAACTACCCTTTCTTTATTTATTGTGGTGCTGATAGATGGCCAAGGCACTTATGGGATAATCAGGCAATTTCCAACGTACTTATCAAGTGAATTAGAGGCAAGTTGAAACTGCAGCAGGATTAATTCTTTCCTATTAAACTAAATTGTCCTAAACTAACGAGGTAAAGAGAATATGACTTGTGTCCAGCCTGTGGTGAATATTTTTCCCTCATTCAAGTAGAGATTAATGATTTGTCTACATATGCAAACGTCTCAAAATAACTCTTTTGGACTATTTTTCTGAATAGTTGTATTGGTCCATATTTCTCACAAAGGCAATCACTCTAGAAAAAACAGATGGGATTTTTAAATGGGAAAATGTTGTTAATCTAAGATGTCTGTGATTTCATGGAGTTTTATTCCAAAATAATTCTTCATATTGACTATCAATTACTGTAAAGCTTGAGGAGTCCAAGGACTCTCATAGTTTATAGTACAGATTTATAGAACCTGAGGCAGGAGAAATCCACATCATCACCTAGCCTGCTGGAGCATCTGTGAGAGTCCTTCACGTGTCAATGTCATCCTTATAATTCATTGGTTTCAGCTGTAGCTAACATCGATTTGTTTTTAAAGATGAATCTTCTACAATGGTACTCAGCTTTTGTAAATGTATAGTATGGAAAAACTGCAGTGCAGTTACATTTCATTGTTCTAACTCTAAATATGTTTGCCCTCATTCCTCCCCAAATGCCCCACAGCTTAGTTTTCCTGATGGAGAAGCAGTGATGAGGTAGAGAAGCTCAATTACTGCCTTTTTTTTTTTTTT
>VXBQ01000678.1:110264-215661 GCA_013400175.1 Phainopepla nitens | reverse complement strand
TTTTTGATGAGGTACTTGATTGCAAATTTGCATAACAAGCAATTTAATTTGTCATTGTAATCCCTGGCAGTTTTGATGACCATCTTTATAAATGTAAAATTGTATTTTCAGTTCCAGTGAAACTGGAATGATGCAAGTTTGTACAGTATGGAAATATGTCCTTCAGATTTCTCTTCAGAATCCCTTAAGATGATGTGAGGTTGACCAGTTGAAACTTGTCTGGTTACTTTACCAAGTGTAGTTAACCTGGATGCCACCTGGAAGAGCTTTTGGAGACATTTTGATGCATATACAGCAGCTTCTTATATTCTCAATTTTCCTGTTGCTAATTCAAATCCCATGGCTTCCAGCTAAATTTATTTCTTTCCTAATTCCCTATGTGCATCTTTTATGAGCTCTCAATCTTCCATACTTGTTTCCACAAGAGATTTCTGACAGTTGGAAACAGTTTGAGGGCCAAATGCAGTTTTCCCAAGCTTGTTAACAAGTTTTTCTACCTTCAGTTGTGTCAATATATATTACAGGGCCTATAAATGCAAATATTGTTAATGGAAGTTCAGCATCTTCCAGATACTTTATGCTAAAGCAGTCATACTGCTTCTGATTAATCACTTAATTAGATAGCTGATGTTTCCAATACTTTTGATGAATATTCTGGCTTTTAGATCAATATTGCATTTTCCAGTTTCTTCTGGGATTGAGGCTGCAACTAGTGACAGGACATGTGTGCTAGTGCTGAGCATGTTATTAATCTTTCTTTATAAATTATCATGGTTTTCTTTCAGTTTTGCTTAGATTTGTGAGGGAATACTCAGTGAGTATTTGGTATTGTCAGTATCACCACAAAACAGTTTTGTTTCATGCTGTAGATTGCAAAAGCAACTCAGCTACTGAATTCTCAGTGAACTTGTGTCCTGTCTGTCACTTAGGGCTTTACCGAAGTGAGAAGTGCCATTGGTCTCTGAATGAGTGCTGACACCAGATGGTTGACATGCGGAGCTGATATCTTACTGTAATGAGTATTTACCAATGGACTGGTTGTGTGGAAAATGAAATATGTGATCAATTAAAACTGATTATGAGGAGTTTGACTCTCCTTGCTGTTGATTTTACAGTGTCTTGGTTTACTAAGAGGTTTATTGGCTGATACCTGTTCTGTGATGGCATTTCTGGAAACAACCAAAAGTGATGCTGAAAGAATAAGGGTCTAATTTAGAGCTCATGAAAGGGAAGTTACCAGCTTTCACTGTTTTTTTTACATTTTTGGTGTGACATTTTTTATTGCTGCTGGACATATTGAGAGGAAAGAAGCCTTATTTACAAAAGACATGCCCAATAATAAATTCTGGAAAATATAAATTCATCAAGAAATGGACAGCCTCTAAATTTAGATTAATTTAAATTCCAGTCCTTCTGAAAATATAATTCAGATATAAGCAAGGCATGCTGATAGGAATTCTGGAACATATTCAATAGCTATTTTAAATCAATTTTTAGGAGACAGACATAATTTTTTTTTTTCTTACATGTATGTTCAAGTATACATGAATCAAACATTTAATTCTTTGCCAATTGAATCCTTTGGTTTTATGCTGCCTAATTATGAAATAGCTCAGTGGCTTATTGATTTTCATAATGAGTTCAGTTATGTAGAAAAGTGTACATATTTGTGAAGAATCTAAATATCAAACAATACATTTGTTGCACTGAAACCACTCTGTTCTTTTTCTAAGGTTATACTGGGCTATCTCAATATCAGTGCCTTGTGTGTTTCTGAAAATAACAGTGTTGTTTTGCACTATCTGACAAAAATGCACCCCAGAATACAAGGATACTCTATGCTTATGATCTAGAATATTTTGGATTGTCTTCCCAAACCATCTTTAATTTTTCTCTTTTGTTTTAAAATAGAAAAATTGTGCTGTGGGTCAAAAGACTATTCATTTAAAATCAGTAGCAGTTGTATGCTACAAAACCATCAGGCAGAATATGAATAACTTATTTCAATCAATGTTTTTTCCTGACTTTCTTGTAACAATCATTCCCTCTGCAAGCAGGACTCGTGCTAACAAAGGATTTGCTGCTCTGTGAAACTACTTAAATGATCTCTGAAAAATCTGTATCTCAATCAGAAGGGGAGGTTGTCCTTTGGTAATTTATACAAATGATACACTATCATTTGATTACTCATTTATTTAATATGCTTTTTTGATCTGCCAGCACTGATCAGATATTCATGCGGTGGCAATGGTCTTTTAATAATGAATTCATTCTCATGCCCGTGAAGCAGTAATCACAGGGACCTGTCTTTTAATAATTGCTAATTAATATAAGTACATATTCAGTCTTTGCTTTCATCATGATCATTGTGTGACACTTGGCGTAGAAAAAAATATCGTGTAGAATAAATTGTGTTTCTTCATCTTGATGGGACTCAGGACTAGGAAATGCCCAAGCAAATGTTGACATAAATGCAAACCAAAATCTTGCTAGCAAGTTCTCTATTTGATATCCAAGTAGTCGTCCTCATTTCCTGATTTATGTACAATGTTATGCTTAGGATACATTTAGCTTTGAAATCTTGGCCATGCAAGAAAACAGGAAGATGGAAGGAGAACGAGTTTGCTCCTTTTTGGGAGAATTATTCTATGTTTCTAGGGGCTGACCATGAGACCTGGCAAGTACACATGAGAAAGAGCTAATTTGGTAGCAGTAAATGGAGTTTCTCTGTCCTTGAATCAGAGTATAAACACCAGCAATGTTTATACTGAGATGTTTTAGAAATGTGTAGAAGTCCTTTCCATTTCCGGTACATTTGTACAGAAGGGGAGAATTTTTTGGTATTTTTTTTTTTTGTTGTTCTCTGGGCATTTTTCTAATGCGTATTATAGACACATAGTGGCAAAGTCATTGCTATTGGAAAATATGCTTCAAATATCAAACTGTTGTAGAGGTGCAATGATGAGCCAGAAACAAAGACTCAAGGTCACAATTTACTGTATCTAGTGCTGTTGGGATTCTTTTTCCATCTTTAATCCTCAACTGCAAATGCTATGACTCCTCTTCATGGCTATATTGGAAGGCTTCTGCTGGCAGCTGCTGAGGTTCTAATACCTTTGTGCTTTACAGGAAAAAAGAAAAGCCATAACTCACAGACACCAACTCTCACTTTTGGACTTGCCATTGCCAGTAAAAATCTGGAGGCTCTGTCAGTGGGATAGCAGCATGACCTGGGGTGTTTATTCTCTTCATTTATACCCTTTGATACCAAGTCATGTGGGCTGACAGATGACTCTGCAGCTGATGGTAGTCATTTGCAGGACTACTCATTCTACATCAGACATGGTTTAATTAGCAACCGAGCCTTTAGAGCTGACATCTTCATTAAGGATTAGGTCTTAGTAAAGTGTGCTATGTACAAGGGAGGTGCTTGGAGCTGTGCTGGTACTCAAATACTTCAGCCAAGGAGATGCCTCTTCCACTGTTCCTTTAATTGCCAGGTAAGCACAGTCTGGTTTTTGGGTTTTCTTCATGAGATGAATCATTGTTGTTGTATAACCTGGTTCCCATTAGGAAGATTTACTGTGGATAGATCCCAAATGAAAATATTTCAGAAAATCTTGAGAGCAGCATCTGTATGAGCCTCCAATGTGCCATTAAAAACCAACAGAATCATGGAATGATTTGGGTTGGAAGGGACCTTTAAGATCATCCAGTTCCAACACGCTGCCATTAGCAGGGACACCTTCCACCAGACCAGGTAGCTCAGATTTCCATCCAACCTGGACTTGGGATACTTCCAGGAATGAGACAGCCACAGCTACTCTGGACAACCTGTGCCAGGGCCTGAGCACCCTCACAGGGAAGGTTTTCTTCCTGATTTCTGATCTCTACCTGTTCTCTTTCAGTTTGAAGCCATTCCCCCTTGTCCTGTAACTCCAAGCTCTTGTAATAACTCTCCCTTCATCTTTTTTGTAGACTCCCTTCAGGTATTAGAAACCCACAGTTAGGTCATCCCAGAGCCGTCCCTTCAAACATCTCACATGGAGCTTCCCAGTAGAGACTTTTCCATAGAGATGCTGCAGATATTCCTGATATTTTACAATAATCCATCCTTACATGACTTGATTCTTTCATTTTGCACAGAACAGATTGAAATGCCTTTATAAATGCCTTTGGTGTACACTGTTGTTAAATTTGGGCATTTTTTTGTAGTATGCATTATCACGCATAAACAAACATTACAACAATTTGCCAGACAATCATAAAATGATTCTACACTGTGCAATATTTTAAACTTTGAGAAGGAAATTAATTTGCATACATCCCTGGTGCATTATAAAGGATTAGCTAAAGCCATTTCTGTGTAATGTAATTCTTTTAGCTCATTTTCGTGCAGGAGCAAATCCAGGCTTGAATAAATTGCTTCTTGCAAATAACTTGCGCAAGTCTAGTTGTGGGAGCAACTCTTAAAGAATTTACAATAGGAAACAAATTTTCTGAAAGTGTCCAACATGACATGTAAGGATTTCCTCTATTTACTTTGCATATCTTTAGTCCCTTATAATGTTTGTTTATGCTAAAACTGGATTTTTACAACTTATCCTCTCAGAAATAAACTGGAAGAAAAAGTCTGAACCAGGTATTTAGAGCTGGGTTTGAGTGCTTGTGGCCATTTGATGGTTACTTGTCTTAGAAATGTCTCTATTTGGCATGTATAGGATTAGTTATCAGAAAATGGTTTCTTTAAAAAAATCCAGTTGAGAAGAGTGTGTGTTATCAATACTGTGTCTTTTTAGGAGCTAAGTGCTCTTTCCTACTCTGATTAATTAAATGGTATATGGTAGATCAATAATCTTCACAGTTTTATCAGACTTCATGAAGTACTGAGGACAGAAAGGCTGATATTCTTTGCCATAAAGTACTAATTGATGATTGACGTATAACTTTATATAACCCTATTTTGAGATACCTATGCATAAAAATTGCTACAAGACATTTCCAATGCAGCATCTCTCAACCTTTTCAGAGCAGGCATCTTCTCTTTTTCCCTTGCCTGTGATCTCTTCTGCCCAGCTCCCCTGCACCTGTGACATACACCTGGCTGGTTGTTAACTGCTGGGAACCAACCCACAAACCCCAAAACACTTTGGCAAGGCAGCCAGGCAAGGCCATAGCCTGACATTGCTCAGGTTGGAAAAAAAAGATTAGAAAAAAACACTGGGGCTCACAGAGGTTACGGAGGACAGCCAAAAACATCCTCCAGCTGTACCCAGGGAATACTACTGTTTTATGAAGGGCTGCCAAGTGAGCGGAAAAGCATTTCGGAGGAGTTGTTTTCACTGTGCACCTGGGAAATGCCAGTTTATAGCTGGAGTTGATTTAGGCTCTATTGCATACATATTCTTTCAACAATTTGCTTTTATGATGCTTGTAGATCCCTACTTCTTATATATTCTCATATAGGTAAGAAATATATGCAAAAATGATTTCTTACTCCATGTGTTCATATACCAGAATTTGTTTTGTAATAAAATTAGTTGCTTATTATGACAAACATAATGAAGGAGATAGTCATGTGTGTTAATGGTGGCTCTGTTTATTTTACTTGGTAGTGATTAATTGTCTTTTATTTTGGATTTTAATATGTCAGTGTTTTAAAGTAATTTAATCTATTTAATATGGAGATATAAAGTGCCATTTTAGAACCAGCAGAATTCTCCCTTTTAATTCACATTTTCCCACTGGGAAATGAAGTTTATCCAACCTTACTTTTCCAAATAAAGGGGATGGATTTAATTAAAAGTACTTTGAATAATTGCAATGAAATTGCTTTTCTGATTCTTAAATGAAAGTGAATCTCTTATATTTGAGCTGAGATGAATGTCATGATTTGCATCTCCAAACAGTAATATATTGCATCAGTGAAGCTAAATCTCAGAGTACTATCAGCATTTCCCACTAATGCCACTGATTCTGCACTTTGGTCTGTATCTTCCCTGAAAAGTAACATCTGCATCAGGAAATCTCTTGCTGTAGAACTGCTGTGCTGCATCCTGGGGTTCCCAGTGGCACTGGTGCTCTGGCTTTACTGGTTCCAGCTTGTTGCATGACAGTCAGTATTACTGGAAATATATTGGAAACATCCAAGTGACTTATTGGTCAACAGACTAAGAGCTTTAAAGGGGTTTGGAGCTTTTAGAGGAGTGGCTTTGGCTGGCAGATCTGGAATTGAGCTTTCCCAAGACTGCATTGCCTTGGGAAGAAGGCAAAGGACAGAACATGAGTGCAGAGCATCAGAGGGTTTGGGGGCAAATGGTTTACTCATCCAAATTCTTGTTTCCTGGGGCATCTCTGCTGTGCTCTAGAGAGGGCTTTTTTATAACTGGCTGACATTTTCCTTCAATAAATTAAGAATCAGACTCCATGAACTTGCAGTCTGTATGGCTTGTGAGGCTGTGAACACGTTGTAATAGACTGTGTCTCTGGAGAAAAAATCCTAGGGAAAAATACCAAGTTCTATAATCTGTGCCACATGTAGTTTACACTAGACTGACATGCCTCTGGTTCTGCTGCTGTGCAGGATTTGCTGAGCTCTGAGGTATGCCTATGAAATTCTTGTGACATTCAAATCACCTTTGTTAGCACCTGCTGCTTTCCCAATAAGCTGACCAAAAGAAATGTCATTTGTTCCACTGTGTGCCTCTACTGTGCCTCAAACATACTTTTCTTCACTAAACACTTTATCATTCAGAGGCAATAATTGATGTTGTGGGTTGTTTACAAATTTAACTTTTTTTTTTTTTTGGCCTTTTATCTTTACCCAAAATATTTTAGCATTTGATTTTTCACAGGATGCCTTAGACCAGTTTTTAAATATATTTATATTCGGCTGTGACCCTCTCCTTGTTTCTTCTTCAGACAAATGTGGAATATCATCTCTGAGACAGGTGGTAGTCATGTAATGACCAACAGTGATTACTAATTTTTAAGGAGAAGGTTTACCCGCTGGCAGAAATTCCTTTCATCTCATTGCCCCAGGTGTACCACCTGTTTTTTTATAATTCCCTTGACTCAGCCTTTAAAAGGTGAGAAGCTGTCCAATATATGTGAATGCTTATGTCTGCTTAGTAAGGGTTGTAGTTCTTTCTTTAACTTGCTCTTGTATATCCAGTGATTTTTTTTCAGTTCTTTATTTTTAAAGTTTGCATTAAATGCAATACAAATTTATTTCCTTCATATTAAATTGTACAATGACTCTTCAGGAAACAGCACATAACCCAGATGGTCTATAATTCCAAAATGCATGGTCTGTCACTGGATCAAATGTGATATAATGAGTCAGGACTGATAAAAAAAAATGGATTTAAGGAGTACTTGTTTAGAAGCTGGGAAATGTCTGGTATGTAGTTTAAATATTTATCTTTTCTCATTAAAATGAAGCTGGAAGTAAACATTGGGTACAGTTGATTTTCAGTATATACACTCAAGAATATTTTGTACGGAACGAAGTGATCTAGAAGTAATATTGGCCAAAAAGCTGGATATCAAAATTAGAATAACTTCTGATTTCACTTGCTGTGTTAGAACTTTATAATGGAAAATTTTCAGTGGTCTGTATTTCCCATCTGCATATTGTTCCTTTGAAGGGGGCATAAGTTTTCTTGTTGTGTTTTCTAATGGAATATGCATTCATACATCCTTCAGAACAAGGACCTATAACCTAAGCCAAAGCTTGATTGATGAACTCCAGGATTCATCTCTGCACATGTTACTTGCACAGAGAAATTGGGTGCTGTGATGCTGATATGTCCAGACTTCAAGTCACTTGAAATTACACATGGAATAAGTAAAAGAAAATGGACTGTTGAGCTCTGTTTTATGGAATAAGCATGAAGCATCTATGAAAATCAGTCATGAAACTCATCATTCTTCTGTACTCCCACTTTAGGTATATTTTTAGTAGTAACTTCAAATTTTTGTTCTTTTTTATTTGACACCATTTTAAGATTACTTAAATGTTTTCTGCTTTAACTTTTAAACTCATTAATTTTAGCTGCATGTTGACTTTTTTTTTTTTTGAGAAATGTGTTCTTGAATGGCTGCCAATGAAACTTTTCTCTTAGATGCCATTCTTGTCATCAGTTTATTGTTCCCTCATCACCCTGGACAGAAAAATAACTGTAGTTATCTCGTCACCATTTGTGCTGGGTTTCTGACCTACTAATAGAATGTCTTTCTTTCAAAAAATATTCTTAATGTAGCTGATGTATTACTTTTTGGGATTTTACAGGGTGATTTCTCCCTCAGATTTTTTCCCCTAGATGGTGTATATCCCTAGAGAGCTTGTGATCTGCCTTATTTTAGTGGAACTTCACTTTTTTCTCTATTCTATCGATTTAATAATTTCAACACTTGCTTTACTTTCTGCCTGTTTGGAGGGTTGGGGAAAGAGAGAAGAAAATGTACTGTGCTCAGTCTATTTCTTAGTATTAAATAAGTCTCTGGTAGTGTTCTTTATATTTCCCTTGCACAAATTAGTTTAGGTAATGTGTGCTACTTCTGTGTTTCCAAAAGTGTGTTTTCTGGTTTCTTTAGTTTCTAGTCTACAGCTGAATACACCAACAACATCAGTTGAAACATATGTAATACAATAAAAAAATGCTGTTAATTGTAGCATTTTTCTTTCTCCTAACTTTTGCTTTTGACCACTTTCACAAATATCAATTGTGAAATATCTGATATCAATATCTTATATCAATTAATCTAAATACCTTCCATTAAAAAGAATTTAATTTAAAGCTGATGAGTTTTTTATTCTTTGCTCCTTGTTATGATTCACAGCCTGCCTCTTCTCATGTAAACATACCCATACAGTAAGGCAGTGACAAAAGGCCATGTGGATGCTTCAATTCTTTTACACAAGACTTGTTATTCCTCACAATTCCACCTTCTATTATTTTTTTCTCTGTAAGATTCCCTGTTGGTCAGTTTGTCTTCTATTAGTAACTTTGAATTATTTTGGATAGAAAGAAAAAGAATGAGCAAGACGGGGGATTGAAAGCAGCTCCGATTACTGGTAAGGGAAAAAGGCTTCTTTTTTTNTTTTTTTTTTTTTTTTTTAATAATAGAATCTGTATTTGCTTGTGAAAAAAATAAAGCAGTGACTGCAAACGGTATGAGTAGAAGCCTCATTACAGAAATGTTAAATTGATAATATCAGAGCAAATGGAAACGTTACGCTTGCATATTTCTCAAGAATGCTGTATTTTGAAACACTATTCATACACTTGTGTGAAGGGAAGGTCAGGTTTACACCACGTTCCTTTCTTTGAGAATGAAACGGCTGGGTGGATTTCCTCCCTCATCCAGAGTTCTGAATGTCAGAAGACTGAGCCAAATATTGTGTTAGATACAGACTTTAGTCTTCATATTTTGGCAGGGAATTTTTTCTTTGCACCAATTCATTGCTGAAGCTTGCAAGGAGGTATTTATCCGTAAGTTCTTCCTTTTCATAGAGTAAAATATTACTCCTATGTGACTGATACACAAAATAAATCATTCTAATAATCCACAGTCCCTCCAATTATTTACTGACCGGGCAGGAATACCATAACTATGCAGGAATATTTGCTGACCATGCAGCCAAAAAGTAACATATGAATTTGGTCAGTGCTCTAGTTGATGAAAAGTACCTTGGCACAGATGATTCCCTCTGATCCTCTCTTCCCATTTTACACTCTTTGTTCTTACTCTAGATGTGGTATCCTGAGCAGTGGGACTGCCGTGTCATTACAGGCTGTGTCTTCCTTCTAAGGAAAGGAAATTTGTTTACTGAATTTGACCTAATATTTTATCCCTGAAAGTGAAACCTCATGAGGAAATACTGTGCTAGTGCACAAGCAGTGAAGAGATCAATTTTACATTGCTTAGAGGGTGAATTCTAACTGCAGTGGGGTTGGTTGTTTAGATACAAGGGCAAGCCAAAGCCCTGGTGCAAGAAGGATGCAAGTCCTGATCTATTTTGTGCCAGCTCCTCATATTTGGGGTGATTACTGCTGTGGCTGTGAGTCACTGAAGCTTATGTGAATCACATCTCTTTCTACTTTTTTCTGTGTGCAGACTTTTCCCCTTGGGGAAGAACTGGATCCACCTTGCAGAAGCAGCTGAAGTAGGGCCCTGGCTAAAAACTATTAGCCATGTCCAGCATGTCTTGCTTGGGCAGTTTCTGTTGTAGCAGAAAACAAGATATGCAAGATATGGTTTTTGTCCATGTAACTCGAATAGCTTGTAGAGGACCTTAGCTACCAAAAAACATGTGAAAACTTTGGCTAAGAAGGGGAACCATTGATTAATCCTCTTAAATTAATTGGAAGAACTGAAGTTTCCCTCTGGTCCTCTTTCTCTCTGATGTGGTTTAACCAAGACCCAGGTTGCTGCTTGCTCACTCCCTGACCAGTGGGACTGGGGAGAGGATCAGAAGAGAAAAAGACAGAAACTCATGGGTAGGCATAAAAACAATTTAATAGGAAGAACAAAAGCTGTTCACATACATAAAGAAAAGCAGGCAATTCGTTCACAGCTTCCCATGGGCAGGCACATGTTCAGCCATCTCCGTGGCCCTTGCACATAACAGTGTCTTGGGAAGAAAAACACCATTGCTGTGGAAATGACTCTATAATTTGGAAACTGTGAAGTAGATATGTATTTATTCAGTTCCGGGCATATGGGGACACATTTCCCAAAATGGCATATGTAAAGGACTCGAGGTTATGCCCTCCTTTTATCTTCTAAGGTATTATATATGCATAGAATTTTATCTGTTTTCATTTCCTGACCTGCCTATCCTTGCTTTGCATGGTAGCTAGCTCCATGCTCCTCTGGGCATATGCTGTCTTCTTTGGTCCTTTGGTAAATGTTCAAATTATTGTATTAGCTTTGTCCAGTTTTGGGAGACATAGGGCCTCTCCTTATCTTAGTGTTTTGCATTCTTTCCTCTTCTCACTTTGTATGTTTAGACTATATTCATTCTTCTTATTATAAGAAGTGCCAGATGTCTGCAATCTTGTGAACATAGTGAAGGCCACAGACATAGAACATGATTTTTATTAAGTTTATTATATTTTAAAAGACAATATACATTTCTAGGTTAACTATGAAATTGGTTGAATTCTGAACCCCTTGTCTCAATTGCTACAAATGTCCCTCACTTCCTTCTTCTTTCCCCCACTTTATATACTGAGTATGTGGTCATATGGTCTGGAATCTCTCTTCTATCAGTGTGAATCACCTGTCCCAGCTGTCTCCCCTTCCAAAGAGAAAGAAGGCCAGGAAAGGCTTTAGCCCTGCGTAAGCTCTGCTCAAAAATTGTAAAAATGCCTCTGTATTGTTAACTCTGTGTTCAGCACAAATCCAAAACACAGCCCCATAGCAGGCACTGGGAAGAAAATACACCCTACCCCAGCCAGAACCAGCATACCCTCCTGAAGCCATCACGCTGTGCTGGTGTTCCAAGGGTCCTGACTCTGCCTGGGAAAGCCTTTTTCAGCCAGGCAATGTGTTCCTGAGCTGTGTTGGTACAGCAAGGGAAACCACACTTGGCTCAGCATCCAAAGTTCATAGAACTGCCCTAGAGGGGATGACATGGCATCTCAGGCACTACAATAGCTAAGCTTATTTAACAGCATCTCATGCTGGTACTTCTCATCTCTTCCTAGAGTGGAATCTCTGAATAAGAGGTTCAATTTTTCCTTTAGAAATTTCTGAATCCTTTAGCTGTGACAACAACATACATGATAGAAAATTATATATTGCAATTCAGTGAATTTTCAGCTAAGCTGTTTTCCCCATTACATTAGATGAATCAGATCTCTAAATTTTCACCTGGTTCTCTAATGCTTTAAAGAGTTGTGTTTTATTGAGTGTCTCCCAATGAAACATTCCCTGTAGCATCATATATCTGGGTCAGAAGAAGCCAAAGTCCAAAGCCTTTAAGCTGCTTTTGTGAAAAGAAGAGTCAAAGAAGCAAAAATGATGGGAATAAAATAAAACCATTGCACTTGTGAAAGTGCCAAATTGCCTGTGTCAGTCCTTAAGATGGAACAATGTAAGTGCCCAACACGTGAACATGCTTCTCTTTTTCCTGCTCTGCTAATAATACTAATTTTTTTTCTTAATGTACATTTTATGACTTTTTTTTCTATCCAAAAATTTCAACTCTGTCCCTGTCAGTCCTATCAGCATGATAGTATGACTATATAGTAAGCATATAGTAAGACTATAGAAATGAGCCCGCTGACTCTTAAGTATTGCAAAGCATGTGCAATGTCTTTAATTTTTTACCAACCCAGCAATTACACTTTTGAAATTGAACATCTGCATCTAATACTGTTTGCATCCAGTGAAGATGGGTCTAGCTTGTAAGACTATTTATAGTGTGGATGTACAGTTAAATTTTTCCAATAGAAGTGTCAATGGAAACCTTCCTGGAATGGGTGTTCATGGTTGCCCTCAATGATCTCATATGATCTCATATTAATCTTCACTGATCTTTAAGCAACCCTAATATCAAAATAATTTAAAAAAAATTTAATAGGGAAAAATTATTTGATGCCTTGATAGCAAGAATCAAAGTAAATTTGATGTGCAAGAATCTGTGCTGAATCTGGGTTCCTGAGACTTTATCTTTAAATGCTGAAGATACAGTCTCAAATTAGTGGAGATTAGTTATTAGAGGAACTTCTGATTGAAGTGTATTTGGAAAGCATAGGCACTTATTTGTTCCTGAAAATTTAGTCCTCTCAGTCTCTGATTTTGCAATTAATTTTTTTGTCATCTTCCTTCTTGTATTCTGGTATTTTTAAGGATACTTTCTAAAAACCTGTTTTACTTTTTTTTTTTTTTTAATTTTTTAAGGCAGCTTATTTTACTCCTTTTTGTATTTGAAATTGATTTTCAGTCCAAGAGGTTTACATACCTTGGTAATGTCCTGCCACCCGTTATCTCATTGTCTCATTCCCAAACTGGATTTTGCTTTTTCTTTGAAAATCTAAAGTCTTAAGGGAAAAAAAAAATAGATGAGCCTGAGGCATACAGTATAACAGAAATCAAACTTCTGAAGTAAAGCCCAAACACAAGAAGGATCAAAATCAAGTGTTATTTCATGATGAAAGGTTGTTAAAATTGCTGGAGGGCTCTCAAAGCACAATGTACTTCTGTCAGTATTTATGTAATTCTGGACAAGTTACAAACATTGCGTAAAAGACCTAAATTGTCATTAATTTCATCAAGCACTGATACAAAAACCCCTTCCATGTTTGTAGGCTTTTGCGAAACAAACCCCCAAAGCCTACTTCATTAGCTGAGCTTTTCCTTTCAAACAAAACAGGTACTACAAAAGGATGCTTGAAGCTTTTCAGTCTTTATTATGAATTCTGGACTTGGGTGCTAATGGTTGCCTGAAATACAGCTCTAACTGATTTTGAGGTCATGAGAGAGGGAGCCAGTAAAAAATTACTTCAATTAAATAAAAAAACTAACAAAATGATCCAGCAACTGGTAAAAGAAACTATCTGTGATATAATTAGTCTTTGAGAAGCTGTCTGGCAGTAAACTCCCATAAATTCAGTTGTTTCAAGAACTGTCCAAGTTTTACTCAGCAGTCTTATTTGAATGGAAGCCCTTCACAAAATTTCAGCAGTACCTTTCTCATTCATCAAATACTTGCTGAACTTTTCTCTACAAAGAGAAAAGCTTTTGTTTTAGCTTATATCTGAGCTCTGTGTGTTCATCTGAATGTCTGACTTGCAGAGAATCCTGAACTTCTAGAGCTGGAAATGGAGAGTTGGAAATAAATAGAAATCAAGTGCAGTTGAGTTGAATGGTGAATGTATGTGCCCTTTTGTAAGAATGAAAGATGTGAACATGTAAAAACCATCAATGGAAGCACTGCAAAACATCACAGCAGTGGGAATTCCTGGCAGACATGGAGTGTTCTTTTGTGGTTTTCCTCTTGAATCTTTAGAGGCCTAGCAGGTTTCTTAGTTTTAAGTCTCCTGCTCCTCTTGGAATCATACCAGTTTTAAAGAGGTCTTGGTTTGCTACTGCCAGGCAATGAATTATTTTGCTTATAGTACTGCAGCCTTAGACCTCCTAAGTGGAGAATTGTACATACATCCTCCAGTATATGACTATACTACAGTGACTTGTAGATGCTGCAGTCCTGATACCAGTGATAGAGCTGTAGTTTTTTTATGTAGGTGTAGTATATACTTAGTATAGCTTTTTTAGTTACTGGTATTTGTAGATGCTTACCTAATTTGCTTTTTTTTTTTGCCTTTTTTGATACAAATGCCTTATAAATACTTGCTATAAGTCATGTATTCAGTAGTATCTATGAACTTTCTCTTTCACTGTTTGTTTGTTTGAAGTTTTCAGCCTGAATCTTTGCCTCCTAGAGGTTGAAAACGTTTCTCTGCCTGCCACAAGTCTGATGGGATGTTGTATGATGGTGTCTTTGAGAGGCTGCACTGTGCTGGTGACCCCGGACTGTGTCCTGAACATCCCAAACACCAGCATTTCAAAACTGCTGGAAACAGGTGGGCACCACTGCTAAATAAAAAATGGACGTTTACAGGTCCAAAAAATTAACAGAAATCTGCCAACCTGTCACTGCTTGTGAATACTCTGCTTACACAGATGCCTGAGAGGAGGAGAGGGAGCGCAGGTGGAGAGGGAACCGCTGACAGAGAGAAAATGCTAATAACAGTTTTTTTCCGTACGTCATGTCAGCTTTGATTTCTTCTTCATCTTTGTCTACTTTGCTAAATTATCTGCCATAATTGTGCAAGAAGGCTGAATGAATGAAGGCTTTGCCTAATTAAATAGGGAAAGACTGAAATGCAGGTGTAATCTGATTATCCAAGCGAAATGACAAAAATAACAAGTGCAAGTGATTGGTGTGACCTATTGAACCCAAATTTAGCTTGTTGGTTGTCTTACTGATACTGCTTTGACTAAAAGTGACAGCACCTTGCATGTTTGTACAACTAGCACAAATAACTTTATCTTACATTTGAAAAAAGAGCCTGTGTAACGCACACCTTGATTTTAGTCGCTGGTGGTTGAAGGGAAAATGTTTGAACTAAGCTGATACAAATGGAGCTTCCTGTATTTCTTGTTAATTTATGTGTAAAGAAGCAACTTAAAGTAGTTTTAGGCTGGTCATATCACATTGGATGAAATGAATATGCAAGTCATTGAATTTGATTTCTTTATTCTTGGAGCTGTATTTAGACCTGTAGTAGCTGTTGATAACAGTTCTCACTTACCAGGATTATTTATCTTTGTCTTGAGATCTGGACAAAGGTAAACACTGTAAGAGAGAGATGATAAACTCATCCCTGTCACTGTACTCTTGTTAACATTGTACCAAAGTCTGTGCTCCTAGTGTAGCTACATTCTTCACACAAAAGGCGTAAGTACTGCTTCATCATGCCTAAATCTCTTTGTTTAATGGCTGCAAAGTAACTGAGGTTATTTTAAGGCTATTCATGGTGTAAAATGGCTGCATTTTATTGTACCAGAGTACCCACCTGGTAGGGGAACCAGTAAATCAATTTTCTGGCTGAAGATTTTCAATGCAATTTTCTCCACGTGATCAAAGTAGTAGCTGGTGAGCTTCCGCCTAAAATCTCTAATAGCACTTTGTGCATCTTCCTCTCTGTCCATCTGTCACCTGGCTTCCATAACCTGCCAAAGTGCCCATTTTCCTCTAAGTCTGATTACCATTCCAGCTACCATCTGCCAGCTGTTCTTCTTGAAATACACTTTGAATCATGTGAAGCACATGGTGGTTTTGGGTGCTGGGATCCTCCGCTGCTGTTAACAAGTGGTAAGTAACACTTCAGACTGACCTGCACAATGATCAAGTGCTTTGAATTTAGAAATCTACCTAAAAGGGGCTGCTTTGGCCAAGGCAACATAATTCATATTAAAAAGGTGCTGCAGCTCTTTTCCTGATCCAGTTCAATTCCTTCATAACTTTTAGCTGCCTTTCTTTAAAGTGCCTTGGCAAGCTTTGACTGTGGCCATACTCAGATGCTGAGGCAAGACTCAAGACCCAGCATGTCAGCTTCAGACATGTTTGAATGTGTAAGTCAAACTTCAACCTCTGTCACTTGTATCAGAGCATTAGCCGGCTGCGTGTTTTTCACGAAGATTAAATATTCTGAAAAAAGACAAATCATGGGCATTAAAGTCTCTTTGATTTACAGATTTAAACTTTAATCTGACAAGGTTATTTGCGTTTTCTTGTCCATTAAATAAGTTTACTGCTGATGACAGGAATATATGTATGTTTCTATAATCTATTCAATTAAATAATTTTATTACATTCAAGAGGAGTTAGGGCTATATTATCGATTTCTTTCCAGAAAACCCATGTAGAGTAGTGAATATGACTGCATAAATTGTACATTTATATATTTAATAACTGGTTATTAGCACAGAAAGTAAGATGCTTCTTATATTAAAAATAAATAAGGTCAAAACCCTCCTCATGACACTTCTGGAAATGCTTTTCATTTCCTATGCTGAGGAACACAAAGGGAAGTTTCTAAATCCAGCTTCAATTTGTTATGGAGGTTTGACTAAAGCTCCAGCCAGTTCAGAGTCCCATTCCACATAATTTCAAAGGAATCATAATATTCTTCTTCCAGTCTGTCCTGTCTTTTTTTTTTCTATCCACTTTGGAATTCTTTCTTTAAAATTTAGCAGAAGCCAGATAGATAAAGTAGGTCCAGGCATAGGCTTTGTATTCAAGCCAAATATTATCTTTGTCTATGCCAATGCAATTAGAGTAAATGAAGTGAAGTGAAGACCAGATCATCAAGAGTAAATCATTGCAGGTCCTTTAACCTGAGAATGCTTACAAGACTGAGCCAAGCCAAGTAGAGCTTTTGGACTCTGATCATTCATTGATAATTTAATTTTATTTGTATACTCTTTTAAAAATAATTAGTAGCCAGTAGCACTTTGACTTTAATTGCTTCTTACTTATCCAATACTTCTTTTTTCCTAATTCAAATCGGAGGTAGGATCAGAGTGAGAATCTTTTTGAAATTATTCCTTTGTAAGTGGTGATAGATACTTCCCATACATGGTATTGACTGAATGTCTTTTTGAACAGCTAATGAAATAAAAGTATTGATTTTTTTTTTTGGTGTTTTTTTAGCTCTTTTAATTTTTTTTTTGTGCTTAGTGTAGCCTTTTCTCCCTTAAAACTGTTGCCAGAAACTTGTAGGGAAAGCAAAAGTGTTTGTCCTATGGTTTCATGTATCGAATCAGATAGATCCCTGGGGATTGATTAAACATTTAAAAGGATTAAAGGGGTTATTTTGTGGTTGTTTTTCTTTTTTTGAGTGTACAGGTTATAAATAAGGCCTTTTTCCTAAAAGAAAATTTAAAGTAGGTTGCGGTGTAGTCTTTGTGCTTTTCCTTCTAAGTTGTTGTTGTCTCTGATCTAGCATTGCATCTAAATAAGATACCCTGCTCTGTAGCTGAAAAATCACAGCTTCTTTCTGTAACTCAAAACTGCTGAACGCACACATGATATCTTTCAAATGCCAAGGTGTACTGCTTGGGAATGCTGGGTTTATCTTTTCTGTGATTTTTCCTATTTTAAACAATCATTTAAGATGCATTTAATTTTCTTGTGGCTTGTTTGCTCATGTGCAAAAAAGTAATGCCCATCCTGTTCATCTTGTTCAGACCAGAGAGAAAAATTCCTTGGTGGAAATATAGTTTAGAAAATGGCTTCCACCCTCCCGTTTAGTTATTGGGTTCTTTTAGAAAAGTTTCTCAAATCATAAAAGTGACAAGTTTGTCATTCAGCCTTAAAATAGAACAGACAACTATCAGAAATTTTTTGGCTTTGTTTCCTTTGATATTCCATGGTATATTTAGCAAGATTCAATCTCATTGAATTCTTTTGAAATATCTGGTTGAAATGTTTGAGCTTTTCCTGCCTCGAGTTTCCTTTTCTGCAAAACCCAAACTTCAGTTTTTCAGGGAACAAACTACCGGCAAATTAGTGTGAAACCATGAGCAGCTTCTTGTGCATGTACTTGTGTGGAGAAACTGGGAGAAGTCACATGGAGAAATCACGTATCTGCTGCTCCACACAGAACATACAGTGTAATTTTCCAAGATCTGTTTGCCTCAGCTGGTGATAAGGGAGGGCTCCAATAGCTTGCTTTTTAGCCAAGATGATGATTTAATGTTGCTGATATTTGAAAAAGAAGTTGCAGTTACACTTCCTTCGGGGTTCTGCTCCTCAGAAGCAAAGGTTGCTCATTAGAAAAAGGCAATATTGATTAACAGCATCAATATTTAATTTGAGGTTTTGCTATATTTATCTATTAGATTTGTTTACAATTTAAACACTAAATAGTGTTTTGTTTCTAGCTTTGCTAGATAACATTCATATTCCATGTAATATATTATATAAAATAATGTACAGAGATTAAAATATGATTTAAAGGGAATTCTTGAACAGTCTCCTGTAGCAGAATAATTGAGATCTGCATCATAGCCAGAGTTTATTTGGATTTAGCCCTTTTAAAGTTAATTTACTACAAAGTTTTTGATTTTTTTCTGTTTTCTTTTGGATTCTTTTACTTCCCTACATTCCTCTACAACAGGCAAGAATTTAATCACTCATTTTAGGGCAGAGGACTCTAAATCAAAGCCTGTAGTGAAGTGGTTAGGGAATTAGTGTTTTCAAGTTCCAGTTTTCACCCTGATCTCCAATCCCATTCAGAAGTGCTCTGTCAAGATGTTAAAACAGAGTCCTTAATGTGGTCAGAATGTACAGGGAAGTGCAGCTGTGGAAACAAATCACACATCAAAGCTTCGGTGTTTTCAGTCTGTGTGTGAAGCGTGACATGTTAAAACTGTATGGTACTTTACAAAACTGTTATCATAAAAAAAAAATCAAAAACTAAGAAAAAACCTGGAGGAAGCTTGCAGCAAAGCTCTGAAAGCCCAAAGGATAACTGTGGATTTCCATTGCTGTTAAATAATAATAGTAAAAAAATAGTCTTACACATCTTCAAGAACCGCAGGTCTATCTGTTATGTGACTTGCTGCAGTTGAAATGAATTTTAAAATAAGCTGTGTTTTAAACATAGGAATGATAAATTCTGTAAAAGCATTATACAGTGACATGGTTTAGCAGAGAGTGGCCACCATTGGGAGAAGAGTCTGGAATTACAAACTTTATATAAAGATGAGAAATCAGAGCTTATGCTCTGTCATGCTGCTCTGGTCAGGAGGATTGTGCACCAGCCGGTGGGTTGTGGCTGTACAGGCAAGAGCAAATGTAGCAATGGTTGATCTAAGAAATTGCTTAAATGATCTACCAGCAACTGTCAGAGACACTGCCCAGGGCTGCATACCCAGACTCTAACCCAGCAAACAAGCATGACCATGTTTTAAGCAAGTTTGTTTTCTGATTTCCCCAGTCTGCAGGCCCTGTAGGGAACTGTCGTGGCTATACCAAACAGAGCTTGATACCAGAATGCCTTGGCATGAACAGTAAGGCTTTCCAAGCCCTCAAGGTAGGTAAAGTTTAAAAATTTAAGATTATACTGTACAAACAAACAAAAAAAAAAAACCTGAGCCCTCTTCTTCCCCTCAGAAGAGCTGTTTGTAATGTTTACTTTTCCAGTGAAAGCCAAGCTTGGCTGATGTGAGAAAAGTTAAGGTGTAACTATGAAGGACTTCAGTTAATGTTTTCTTGTCAGAATTAAGCAAACTTATAAGAAGCATTATAAACTAAATATTACGAAGTGGAGTCCCTGTCCTGGTGGGGAGGAGGAGCATGTGGAACTTAGGTGATCTTAAAGGCACCTTCCAGCCCAGGCCATTCTGTGATTCCATGAGGTAGAACAGCTTTTGCCCTTCTAAGTGAAGAGCCTTGAATTTTGTGTCTACTCACTCACTACATTTGCACAGTCAGTTTTTCTGTAAGGTATTTGGAAGTAGTTGCTCTAAAAACTTCTGGCTAGTGGTGATTAGTGACCAAGGATGAAATGTTTCTTTCAGATTAATTAGAGACCAACCTAATAATAATAAATAAACTGCTGGAACTTGGTCTTAATCCTCCCAATGCTGACAGGAGCGCTTTGATCCTGACAGTAGTTAATGTCAGCTTTGGCATGTGCCATGTCTGTGGTAAAGTCACTTGGATCATTGGATGGTTAATAATATTTGTTAAAGGTTAGCATTATAAAGATAAAAAATGAGATGATAGATATCCTGACACTTGAAATGTTTGTTACTGTGGATCCTGTACTCAAAACTGTGGGCTGTGCAGGTTCTTCTCATGTGTGATTATACCATGGGGTTCTCTTACATGTGGTCATTAAACGGTTCCAATCCTATAACATTTGGGGTTGAATAGAGCAGGGCTCTCCTGATTTGAATCTAAAAATAGATTAAAACATAAGAAGAACTAGAAAGTTGCACCTCTAGTTTGAACCAATTGCACAAAAAATGATATTTTAGAAGGTAATAAAATAGTAGTTCAATTTTTATGCTTCTACCTTTTTTAGCTCTTGATCTCTATTTGTGAACTTTGGTCTTTATGGGACATGTACTGCTGTGAGGTTTTCCTCAGCAATGTGTTATCCACTGAATTTTTAAAATCTAGGTCCACATGTCCCAGTCCAGCAGCTCACATTGGGGTCCATATCCATTTTTCATAATCATGACTCAAGTTGTTAGTGTTGCTGTTGGTCATTTAAAATCAGTGCTACTTTCCCCCGTATTTCAGATCTACTCTTAGTGTTGAAGGAAGTGGTGTGTAGAAATATTTCACTAATAAAAAATCACTTGATGATTAATTTAGTTTCACAAAGAACCTTGAGATGTCATCAAATGTATTTGTTATTTCGCATCCAGGAGTGTGGAGCAGACAGCCAGTTTTTGGGGTATAAACTGACTACAAATGTCTGTCATTAATGTTAAATACTTGCCATTTGAAATCAAAGCAATTTGATAGGATACCAGAATCACACAGTTAATTTTACTTACTGTTTCAAAGAATCTTTCTGTTAGAATTGTCAGAGGACTTATAGAAAGCAGCTCATCTGAAATTTTGTATTTGTATAAACATTCTGTCATTAAACTCCTTGCTGGAATATTTACATAAAATGCAATATGTGACTGAAAAATTAATGTAAATACATTTAAGGCTGCAGAAACATAGTCACAAACATTCATTTCTATGTTTGTGGTCGCCAAGCTGTCACAGAAGCCTGAGAATCAGTAACTTTCTCATGCTGTTCTGGGAGAAGAAATATGTCAACAAAGATTTGCACCTGCAGTCTACATGACTTTGACTTTGACCTGTCTCTCAAAGAGTTATTTCCTTTGTTTCACCAATAGGTTCAGGAGGGCATCTCTGTTTATCTGTACTGACCAGTGTGGATTGATTTAGCAATTCTCTCTATAAGAAGGCTCAGGTCTGTTCAAATAAAGCTTTTTCCTGGTTCACCAAGCCTTGAGTATTGGAGACTTTTGTGTTGCTGCGGAACTCAGCAGCGACACATGTTCATCTAGATTAATTGTAAAACTGAGCTTCCTGGATACAAGTAAAGCATCTGTAGTTCATTTTTATTCTTTGTAGTGAAACAAAATATATGCTGATCTATTAACCCTGCTGGAAGTTTATCACAAACACTTGGGGGTTGCTTTAGCTAATATGACATCTGTGCATAATTATGCATCCCATCACTCTTCCTGGTGCTACTCTACTATTCCTTTATTAAAAGTGTCAGGACAATACTGCAAACATAATGGTGCTGGGTTTTAATCAGCACAGACATAGTAAACAACTGCTCATTATGAAGATCAGAATAAAAAATGGCTTGAAGTCATACCTTGTAAATAAAAAGCTGATTTTTTTAGTTAAATAAAATGATCTCAAGCTTCTCCTTATTTTAGATATATTTTCCATCTGTCTCAGTTGATAAGGAACTTCTGGCAGTCTAATGAATTCTTTGATCACTCTAACTACTAAACCTGCATTTTAACCTGTGTGAAATATATTCATACACATCTGTAGGAGTTTCCTCGGAACAGCCTATTACAGAGAAAGTTCTCAATTTCTTTTACAGAAAGATCGAGTCAGAAAAATGTCATATTTGTAGTCACATGGAAAAGAGTAATTAGGTTGTAATGTTACTGTTGTATTATTATATATCTTGATCCTATTAAGTTGGGTTTGTTTTAAGTTCTGGAAGTTCATCTCAAATTTTGCATGCAATTCACCTTATATTCATTCTATATATGTGAAGAAACAGAGAGGAGCATAGGGGAATTAAGGGTAGTGATGGCCCACGTTGCTGGTGTTGATTCTTCCAGCAGGTGCTGCCTATCTGTGTGGAAATTCTCATGTAACATGGGTGATAATCAGAACTGTAAAATGCAGCCATGAAAATTGGCAGATGAGACTGAACATCTGGCATTATTGACAATGCTCAGTTGTTCAGTGTTTTCTTAGGTGCTCATCATTTTATGGCAACCTATTCCCAGCTGTTTTACTTCCAGTGAAGAAAGATTTGTGGTGACACATCCTTGTTCCACTTAGCTTTGATTGTGATGGTCAATATGTAGGTACATTTTCTGACTGGGGTCAGAAAATCACAGAGCTCTGTATAGAGGCTCAAGCTGTCATGCATAGCATGAACTGTATTAGTTCACCCTCTAAGTAAACCCCAGTAATATAATAATAGCATTTCTATATATGATTTTTTTCATAAATTACAGGTATGTTTCCATTTTCTATATAATAATTTCAATATAAATTTTTATATATGTATATATGTATGTATGTGTATTTTTAAGAGAAAAGTCGTTTTATGTCTTGGTAGCATGCGCATTGAATTCTCAGAAGTGTCATTTCCAACAGAGACCACAGACGTTATAAACTGGATTTTGTGGGAGGTTCTTTTCACTTCCGCCAAGGAATAATGGCACTCATTAAGGTGACTTACATAATTTTATTCTGATTGAGGAGTCCAGAGCACTAATACGTTTAGCGTGCCTGTGCTAGAAGGTTTAGGGCTAAATCTCCTTTTTTTGTGTGTGCCCAATATGGTGTTTTGTGTGAAGGAGCTGAAAATGTATTATGTCAGAGAAAGGCAGGGAGAGAATGAATCTGCAGTATGGTAGCTAAGAAATATGACAGAAAAGAGCCTGCAGTGAAACTCTTTCTATAATGGTAGTTGGGGTAAACAGATCTTGGGTGTTTTCACCCTTTATTCTCTGTGCTATTCACTGTCATGGGTCTCCATGTACTTAATGAGAACGAGAGATCGATTAATTCCATAGTCTCATGTCTGACTCTCATACGGAGGCAGAATAAATATTTGTAATATTATGATCTTATGCCCAGTGGAATACCAGCAGAGAGGATGTGTTTAGAGGACATGGCTCTGGTTATCCTAGCAGTCTCCTGGAATGTGGCTGTCAAGGGGTCAAATCTGTTCACGCACTTTTTCCTCAATGTTGAATTACTGGCTAAAACCATGAAGGTAGTTTTTCTTTGCATCAACACCATATCCTCTTCTCTTTCCTCCCTTCGACAATTGAATCCAACCTAGTTTGTGGTTTTGGCCTGAACTCCTTGTAGGTCCCTTCCAACTCAGTTCACTCTGTGGTTCTGTGATTTTATTTTCAAGATGGCAAATTTTTTTTGTGAAAAAATTGTTTTGAAAAGTGGGGAAAAATAATCATGTAAGCAAGTTAAAGAGAGTTTTATTTGATGGATAAACCAGTTAAAACCCACAAAATAATTAAAAAAATATTTACTGACAGTTATTTTAAATGGGAGTATGTCCTTCAACTGTAAAAGTGGTGCTGTTGTGTCAAATTTATTCACTGACACCCTGAGTCACTCTAAAGTTTCCCTCTTTTTATACCAAAAATAGTAAAAGAACATATCAACTCAGTGGTCCTCAGTAGCACCCTTTAGAG
The DNA here is from genome assembly GCA_013400175.1 of Phainopepla nitens. Taxonomy (NCBI): domain Eukaryota; kingdom Metazoa; phylum Chordata; class Aves; order Passeriformes; family Bombycillidae; genus Phainopepla; species Phainopepla nitens. Next base: position 191,619 of record VXBQ01000678.1, on the reverse strand, counting down.
TAAGGATGTGGCTCCAACATCTCTTCACTCTGTTCATGTTCTACAAGCTACAATTTGATGTAATATCTATTTAGAGGACAAAATAGCAATTGAATAAGATAGCAGATTGTGTAAAGCTTTTCAATAATCACTTAAGATTCAGGCACAGATTCTTGACAGACCTTGAAAGAGAAGATTAAACCATTTGGATGAAATTGACAGCCAAATAAGTAATAAAAGATAATTTTGCATGAGCTGGTAGATGGATATTCTTTGTGACTGGTGACTTTCAGATGCAATCAGCAAGTGCCTATTTCAGCTTCTGGCTGTAAATCCTGAGCAAGTACCATTCTGTATGTATTTTGAATTTGAAGTGTGATTTAAAGTGCATATGATTTTGAGAGAGTTGTATTTTAAAAAAAAGTGAAGATGACCATTTTAACACCCTCTCCGTAGATAATCAGCCTAAATTTTTCTTGACTAGAGGGTGTAGAAAGGTTTTTCCTGATTTTCAGAGGAGTCAGAATGATTTGTGTGATTTCTTAGACAAGCAATATTGGTAGTCAATTAGGATATTGTACAGAGAGACCAATATCTAGTCCTTATCTTGTGATAAGGACTAGATATTGTGAGCTCAGCAATTTAGGAGGAGGCACTTTACACTTTGAAAAATTGAGTGTTTTGCTGAGACAGCTCTCACCCACTTGGATATAATGAGTGCTTGAACTGTTTATTCAGATGTCATGTATTTGCATTTTCTGTTAGCTTCCCACCACATCCAGAAGGCTAAACAAAGTGCTGGGATGAAGAGAAGGAATGTTTTAAATCTGTGGTGGTGAAACCACCAAGCCAATATATACTAGCAGCTTGATTTTCAATCAAATATCTTTTTTGTTCTTTTGTTTCTCTAAGTTAACTTCAACTAAGCACCATGCGGGACATATATTCTGTGCAGGGGTCACCTAAGTGACCCTTCAGCTTTCAAAGATGTGGCTGCTTATCTCCTACAAGCAATTATCTGCCTTGCCCACTGAAGCATGCTATGAGGCTGGAGCACTGTGAACGTGTTGATGCCTTAAGTTTGAGCATTTATATTTTTCAGATTCTGTGCTGTTTTAGTGTGTAGTTCTGGGCTTCATATTAATGGTTGGGAAGCTCTCTTCACAGAGTAGGGAGATAAAACAATTCCTTTCTACTTCGGCTCCAAGGACGAATTTTAGGCCTAAGAGTGTAAACAACAGTGAAGGAAGAGAGGGAGCAAGGAGGATGGAGCTTCATAACCTGAAGCTGTAACTGGACAATTAACTCCAATATGCTCATGGACCAAAACCTATAAAAGTATGAGGCCTCGTGACCGGGCATCCATTTTGTGCCCATTTGTGGGTTTCACTTGGGTGTAGGCCCGGTGGAGTTCCTGCACTGGCCAAGCTGGATCCTTTCAATAAATCCCTTTCATCCTTTTATTCTACCTAGTCTCTGTTTCCACGTCAGCCCACCCAGGCATCAGTTTAATCAAAGTGATTCTCTCCCAGTGAAACTTTTTTTGGACCTTGAAGACAGATAATAGAAGGGGAAAAAGATCCTCTGAAAGTAATTTGTAAACTGTTTTGTAGCATCCATTTCAAATGCAAAAGCAGTGTGGTATGTCCCCTGACAGCTGGCTGGATTTTACTGGGAATTGGGTAGGTGAATGCAGGATGTCGTTGATAGACCAATCGTAGAGTGTGAAAATTCTATATTCAATTGTTCTTCTCCAATAAAAAAGTCTTAAGTAGTAGAATAAGCAAAAAAAGCATTTCGTGCCCTCCTTGGACGGTTCTTTCTCGACTCTGAAGTAAGATTGGCTAAACTGAATATTTGCAAGCAATCCTATGATAAAATAAGAAGCTTTTTAAGCTATGAATGTACATGCAGCTTGCCTAGAAAAGGTCTCAAAGTATAGCATCTGGGAAAGTGTTTTTCCTCTTCTCCCTGCCAAGCATCTCCATTTCCTCATGTCAAATTCAGATAAGCATGTTGTAGCCTGACCATTGAATGCTGAACTGACATTAAGAAACAGGTTTGGGAAACAGTTTGAGAAGCTCTGGAGCCACAGATTTCAAACAGGGATGCTGCAAAGTAGAGAGGGAAAAGCAGACTGTTGGGGTGTGTCAAGTCTTGAATTTATAAATGTTAGCAGAGAATTCCATTTATCCTTGGTGTAAATTCATCAGAATCATTTGTATCTGTCTTCTTGTGTAAGAAGGTAAAAGTGTTGGGGCATCTGAGTTTTTATATGTTGGTGGTGATTATAAGGAAAACATATTTACATGGCAACTTTTGCAAAATGTGTGCACAGGATGAATTGTGATTTTAGTCAGCTTTTTTTTCCCAAATGAGTGAATATTTTAGAGAAGAGCTGCTTTAAAATAGTGATGTTTCCTCCTATGTCTGTCTTTAAAAGCAGCAATAAATTTAATATAGTGGCTTAAATTTGTTTTGCCTCAGCTCAACAGGGAAAAAAAATAGAATAAGTACCTTAAGGGGAAGTGGCAGAGTAACAATCTGGAAAAAATTCTCAATAATCTCAGTGGGATACTGTTTATGATCAGATGGAATGGCAAAACTCTAGGTAAGGTTTTCCATGTTTTGCCCTCTGCCAGCTGCTTGCATCCAGCAAGTGCATTCATTTCAATGAACACAGTGTATCACATATTAAGCTGAGTGTCCTGTCTTTCAGTGAAACTTTGATCTCCAAAAAAAATTCCTATTGACATTAGAAAATAATTGCTGAAGTTTCATTGCCTGAAAACACTTATGTACAGTCTCATCCTTCCTTTGTTGCTGGCCAAGCCCCAGAATCTGTGCAAAGCAGATCTCTGCCCTGTGCAGATTGCCTTATTAATTCTGCTTAGACCTCACTCTCCAAAAATCAGTGCACTGTTGTTTTCTCGTCTCTAACCAAATATTCATCATTAATCTACTTTGCAGTACAGCATGGTTTGTAACATGTTAGTAATATATCTGACATAAGCAATCAGGTGAAACATTATTGTAAGACAAGCAGGCCAGAGAACTTATTTTAAAAACTAGTAAGTGAATAAAATATGTGCATTTTATGTATTTGTATTTCTTTAAACAGTTTACAAATAAATTGTTTTCTGTTCCAATAAATCTCCAGCGCATTTCTTGCAATGTAACTGCCCCAATGTGAGCTGCTGCCCTAACAAGGAAGAAGCTCCAAAGCCATGGTTTCAAATTTTTGAGATTACTTTTACTTTGACATGGAGATTTTATTGAACAATAGTTGACGATCCAATGCAGAAAGACATATTTTCATCCATATAAAGCATAATGGTGAATTTGAACTGCATTAGGAAGTTTAGCATTTTTAATCAGTAGGAATATACTGCCGGTTTAATGATGAACGTGTCACTTTGAGTAAGTATTTTTAGGCAAGTGTTTCCCTTTTGTGGTATTTTTCAGCTTGAAGTTGATCCTCTTGGCCTTGAAAAAAATACTTTTTGCAATTTTGGACTTTTCTCTTGAGATATATTTGACTGGAATATGAAAGTATAGATTCTACCTTTGGATGCCTTGGCAAATTTTCATTTTGAAGTTTGTTCATTATCCTTCTCTGATAAAAGAAGAGGTAAGATAAACAAGGAGTTTGTTGTCTGCATCCACAGCAATGACAATTCATGGAAAAATATCAAATATTGACTTTGGAACTCTTACACTGATTTAGCTGAGTGATAATCAGGTGTATATTGTTATAGCAAAAAGGCAAAGAAAATCTATTATGCACTCGTTATGGGCAGTTTTTGTTAATCCATTGTATTTTCTGCTTCGTTTCCCTTCTATGAATTGTATCTACCTCTCGCCATAAATGGATTCATAAGGAAAAGCAATATTGTGACAAACTCACATGGTATTCCTGCTCCTCTCATTCTTTCAGCCTTGTTTTTATCTAGAAGATCTCCTCAACCTGATGTGGTTGTGCTGGATTTGACATGTATTATTCTATTAAAGTTGTTTCTTGCTGCCAAGTACTTCTAGGCAAAAAAACAAAAACAACAAAACAACACCTGAAAAGCAACAAATAACCTCACAAACAAAAACCCACTAACCCATATATGATAAAAACAAGCCAGAGATGAGTATCTGGCTCTGCATGCCAAGATGGTTTGTTCTTGAAGACCTCCTTTGTGGTGCAACCTCTGTGAACCACTTGCCACTGGATCCTATGGAGGTGATGTATTACCTTTCACTTCCCCCAGAAAAAAAAAAATCTTCATCACCCAATCTTCATCACAATTTTTCCCAGACCTCTTAATTTATAGAAAATTCGTGGAAAATTAGTCAAAACACCTAGTATGATACACCAGCAGAATTTGTAAAGGGCTTCTTTGTGCCTGAAGTTTTTTGGTAATCTCTGCAGGTCTGCCCACCTTGGCTCCAGCAGGAGAGAAAATGTGCCCTTTACATGGTGGTACTTCTGAGAGAACTTCTGAAAGGAAAGTCCTTTTCCCTTCCCTCTGTGGAAAATGTGATTCAGTTTGCACAGCAGCTGGAGCTGCAATCTACTTTCACAAGTCAGCAAAACAGCACTAAACTACTCTCATTTTTGTCGAGGGGTTGGCGCTGTGCCAGTGCTGCTGTCTCATATCTCGGTGTTTTGTAAGATTTGACACACTGTGCTGAGGATTTAGAAATCACTTTGCTGTTTAGGGGTCTCACTTGGGAGGTGAGATGGAGGAAGTCTGACCAAAATGAAATATTTTACTCTACATGTCAGTTGTGCTGTGTAATCTTAAAGGAAAACATGATGCCTGAACTCGCTGCCCACTGAGATTTAGGCAAAGTCTTGGAAGGGAGCTCCTCTGGATATGAAGTAAATGACAAGTGAGATGTGCATGGGGGAAGTGGGCTATGTAAACTTGGCTTTCTGTCCATTGCGTAGATTTTTGTGACAAAAAAACCAGACGCTTGGAAGTGGTGCATCTTCTGAAGAAAGCAAGTCCCCATAAATTCCAGCCCCTGGTCTCTGGGATAGCCATATGGGTTTGGCAACAAGAAGGTTTTCTCAGCTTTATCTTTGTTAATGGGCAGAACACTGATTTAAGAAGTCAGCTTTCATGTGAAATAGAAAGATGTTTCACTTTGGTTTTATGGTGCTTTGAAGATTAAATACATGTGGTTTCTCAGATCTCTTTGTTTTCCCCTTATTCTTACTACTTCAGTTGCTGTTCTCTAGGGTCTAAGACCTTGTAGGAAATGTTGTTTTGATGAAGGTGTTTTGCACTTTGGTGGTTTGCCTTTTCCTGAGTTAGCATGCTTTGTACACAGCCAGGTGCTTATTGAAGAAACCCCGTGTTCACATCTGGTTAAAAAGATAATACTTTGCAAAATATTAGTTTCAGATACCAGGAACAAGTTTGAATTCAGTTTGACTATCAAAGCTGGGGAATGGTGGAAGGGAATAAATAAATTGCTTTTCAAAAGTGGGGAGTTATAAGGGCAATAAAATATTTTTGAGTTGTGGTGTTCCCAGGGCAGCAGGATGGACTTAGGTGTAAAAGATGGCTGCCAGTTCCAGTTTCCTTTTGCCCCATGGGGCAAGAAGGACCATTTTATTGTCTACACAGAGGACTTAATACCCCAAATTTCTGTATTGTTTGTAGCACGATAAGTGGGTAAAAAAGGGAGCATGTACTTCTGGATGTAGTTCAATCATTTCTAGTTGCATTGGGATGTAATTTTCATAAAGGATATCAAATGGCAAATGTAACATATCAATCATTAAATACTTAGGAATGAAAACAAATTTTCTCTGTGGACAGGTTGTATCTTGTCCGTGATGATGTTTCTTGTAATTCCTCCAAATGCAAACAGTTGTTTGTAGTGGAAACCTCAGTATTGCACATGGTGAGGACTATTTTGGTGGTTCCCCTGTTTCTAATCCTAGGGAAGGGCCCTATTTGTAAGAGTTTGTGTGCAGAGGTTAAGGGTATCCAAGATTCACCAATTGTTTTCTCTCTGGAGAACCTGTGTTACATTTTTAGATGCTTTGCACGGTTCATTTTTCTGTATTTTAACACTTAGAGAGGAGAAGGATGTTCCTTTGTGGTCTTTTAGATAGTTGATTCTGCAATTGTTCTTTTGGAATAATTTTATTTTGGGAGGCAAGAATAGCCATTGCCTCAGTGTTTCCCTGCAGAGGCTTGTAAATACTGGTTACCTATTGCCCTCTATTGCCCTATTGCACTTGAACAAGTGTTATTATTATGTGACTGATTATTTCCTTTGTTGTATTCTATGTTTTTCTTATACTATTCAACTGGAATAATAGGATAATTTAGTGAATAGCAATGAAAACAACTGCAACTTAAATGGTGAGGTGTGGGAAGACATTTTGGGTTACACACCTATGCGTTTTTCTAGGCTCTGTGAATCTTCATCCTTAACAAATCTGTGGGATTTTTTGGGCCCTTTTTTGGCATATTAACCACTGAAAAATGCAGAAAAAACAGGCCACATTTTGTATTATTGGATTTATCCTTGCTCCTATGGAAAGGTGGATCTTGGGCATTCAATAACAGTTTGAATACCTGTGGTCTTAGGACACAAAATGTGTTTTCTCTGTAAAGAAAAAAACCCCAAAAATGGTGTGTATAATGAGTTGTGATGTCATTCCCAGTTTTCCACAAAGGAGTTATGTTTGTCATCCTTCCTTTATATTATGATTGTACTTCTGTAGGATGTTCTTAGTCTTATTTATATCTTTCAAAGTTTGTTTTTTCTTCAGTAAGGGGAACTTCTCTTTTCAGACTCTTTTTCTCCCAGAAGTGTAAATCTGCTTCATGACTGCCTTTGGTGATGAGAGAAAGTGGGATAGATATTACCTTATTGATACTTTTCTCTGACATTAATACAAATGAAATGAAAAACAATCCATAGATGGGAGGAAAAAAAACTCAGAAAATTATTTTCTAGTATAATAGTACATGACTAAAAAAATGAAACAATGCTTTTAAAAATTCTTAGGTTTGTTTTAATTCCTTTTAATCCAGTGTTGTGTTTGTATGCATAAGCACATACATGTTTATTTGATAAAATAGGGGCACTCTGGTAAAAATTGATTGTTACAGTAGTGTGTTCGATTGCTAAATTCTCTCTTTTTATGGAAGAAAATATGATATTCACATTTCTGCAAAGAAACAATGTGTGGCAGTGTCTTTAAGATGTTTGCTTTATTTAATTGTCCTGTGTGCCTCTTACACCAGTTCCCTTTTAGTTGTCCAGAGTTTCAAGGATGTATTTGTGGTCAGTCACATTTTTTTTTTTTTGCTAGTTTCCCTATTTTTAAATTAGTTACAGAGTTTAGGCTTTGTATTGTAGAATTTAGTGTTAGAAAATACAACAATTAATCACTGAACTGAAATATTAGGAGTTTCTGGAGGGGCTTAAGGGTTAGAATAGTATGCTACAGGAAAGGTTTGAAAATATCTTGTGTCTGCCTTGGGAACCCAAAGGGACTGAGTGACTTCTTGACCTCTTCTAGGCATTTTGACTCTGTTTAAACTAAGATGAAGAAATATTGCTACTATATTCACATATAAGTACCTACTCAAAGGATGCCTGAAGTGACATTGTCACATTAATTTTTGTTCCGTATTTTAAAATTCAGGAATCCCATTCATTCCACCGTACCATATTACTGATGAGGAATCTTAAAGGAGAAAGAATGGCATCCATATTTTAGGCATAGAGATGCAGGATCAGGACATAGTGCTGAGTTTTTCCCATCAAGTTCACAAGGTCTTTCAACATATTGCAGCTTTTTCTGAGTTGTTCTAGACCCATCACAGACATCCATAGAAATATTAATTAATTATCAGTGATTCTGGCATGTAATAACATGAGATACCTGTGGGTATACTTTAATCACAAGAAAAATAGATAACAAGTGTCTAATGGTATTGAAATAATTGTATCAAAAGCACAGATAAACACACAAAATATATCTACTGCTTAATGTAATAGTGACACCTGAATAAAATAGTCAATTCACTTAGTGCCACCTATGCTTTAATCCATTGATTTAATCCATGTATTTTCCGTGATGCAAATATGCATGAAAATATGTCTATTTTAATAAAAAATGGTAGTATGTTTTTCAACCAGTATTTAAAATAGTATTAAAAATTATCTTATGACATGTATGAGAGGGAAATGCAGTGCTTCTCTGGGGACTTGGGAGTGAGATAGACAAGACATAGAACAAAGGCCCAAATTTCATCTTAAAAAGGCAAATTGCAATTAGAATTTACCCATGAAATGTGTAGAATATCACCCTGGTTTGTACTGTAAGCATGTGGTATCAATTCTATTCAGGCATCTGGCATATCCCTTAATGCAAATTACTTCTTTTTACTATGGTGTGTACCCATCAGGGAAATTTCATTCTGTATGCCTGGAGCAGGGATACAACCCTACCCTGAATACTCTCATTCTGCCTATTCCAGTTTTATTTCCAGAACTCTGTGTCTCTGTTGCAAACTGTGAAATTCCCCCTTTGCAAGTATTTAAACCTTAGGAATTCTGCTTAAGTATAGCAGGATTCTCTTTAATTAAGGAATGAAGGAATAGAGTCAGCTTTCCTTCACATACTGTAACTTTTTTTTCTGATTGTTTCTTGTGCATGTGCATCACTGAGGAGCATGTGTGATGGGGTATGGAGACATCTTTTATCCATGTCTTTCTCTTGTTACTTCCATCCTTTTTTCCTCTCCTCCTCAACCAAGCATAGAGCAATAGACCTGCAAGCACAACTCCATATGGAGGAGCCTATCAAGGTCAAAACACTTCAATCACGCCTCCAAAATGCTCATTTTGTGCTAACAATTGTGCTGCTTGAACAATTTGCAAATTCAAGTTGAGACACTGCCATTTGTTTTGTCAAAGGTGAGCTAACGTGATGCTCTGGAAAGGCAGGGGAACCTGGGGAAGAGATCTAATTATAACTGCAGCTTATGTCAGTAACATTTCAGGAACGCTGGTGGGAACTGTCACTGCTAGCAGAGCGATGAGTTGTATTTTTGTTTCTTGCCCACAATATCTAGAAAAATGTTTGCTTACTGTAGCAAATTAAACCATGTCTCTCTCATAATCTGGGACTACCAAGGAGAGTTCCTACTAGCCTGTGTTCCATCCAGGGACTCCATGCAGTTTTTTCCCATCAGGATATCTAGTCAATTACAGCTCCCTTCTGGGTTCTCTTTTGTAGACATGACAAAGTCGTGGGTGATTACTTAAAAATTTCAGGCAGTTACAGTAAAAATCTCAAACCTTTTGGAGCAAAAGAAATCTTGTTTTTAATCTCAATGCTCTGTATGACAAGGCAAAAAAATTAATACCACATTGCTTAAACTGAAATAAAAATGATAAAATGGGTAGCAGCAAAAATTAAATTCTAGTATAAGTATTTCTATAATTCCAGTGAGACTTTTGTTTCACCTGCTGTCTCCATCAACTGAATGTGGTTTCTAGTACAGAAAACCTTTCTTCTTGTGTGATTTGGGCAGCAGGAAAATTAAATTCTAGTATAAGTATTTCTATAATTCCAGTGAGACTTTTGTTTCACCTGCTGTCTCCATCAACTGAATGCTGTTTCTATTACAGAAAACCTTTTTTCTTGTGTGGTTTGTAACAATAAGTGCTGTTTTGCTAAAGACTGAGAACAAGTCAGGAGGGAGGAATTGAGGCAGTAAATATTTGTGCAGTGCATGGGGCTTCTCATGCCCTGTTAGTTAAAATGTGTGCTGTTTGAGGTTAAAACTAGATGTAAGCTCTGCACTGGGAAAAGCTATTTAAAGAAAACTTGTTATGTCTCTGATACTGAGAGTGTAGAAGTAGGTGAAGACAGATGAAGAATAATTGGTTTTGAATATTTCACCCATGAAGGAGTCTTCAGTGAAAAAAAAGATGACAGAGGCAGAAGTGGATGAAAATATCATTCGGCATCATGAAACGGGGAAAAAAACCCTTTCCTCCAACTTTTGTTATGTAAGGAGAGAGTGGAGCTGAAGACATAGGTTAGGAAAATTTGCCCTTTACCATCTATGCAGGGTCTGTGCATATTCGCATTTTCTAAATAATGACTTAAAAATTATTACTAATATTATTATTATTAGTCACTGCCCAGGATAAATATAGGAGAACATTCAGCAGACTGGAAGGGTATTTTATTCCTACATATAACCTCACTCCCTGTTTTTGGATGACTTTTCTTTCCTTCCTTTTCCTGCTGGTCCACTGGATGGCTCTGTGATCACTCACACGCTGTACACAGACATTTCTCTGTAGTGTGATCATTTGCTTAATATCACACCAAAACCTCTGCTTCTCAATGTTGAATGCACAGACTGCTAATTTCAGTTAGCAACAGAAATAGTTATGCAGAAAACATCTGTACCAAGAGCAGTGGCACAGAGAAGGGCATCACTAGAGTGGCTTTGAAGGGCCAACCCCTGGTCTCTCCTGGGCAGCTGTTGTTTTACACCACCTCGAAATTTCTTTGTGGAGAAGCATAAATAGGTAAAAGAGGGATTTAGTGGGTTTATAGGGTACAGCATTATTGAGAATAGGTCTGGTTCAGGTGTATATCTGGGTTTATGTGTGACAATGGTTCTGCTCCTCTTTTTGAGTGGGGCTTTCAAAGAGGATCTGAAATTCCCGTGTCCCAGCAAGCCAGAGGGGTGTGCAATTTTGCTATTCCAGATGAAAGTATCCTACACTGTTTGAGAGGATGCTTCCCTGGTGTTAATGTCAGTATTAAACAGTATGCTTGGTGAGAGGGATTTGCAGCTTTGGCCTCGTGCCTTGCATATATATGCATATAAATATATGCAATGGATACAGTCAGTGTGAGATGCACTGCAGTGTCCACAGTGTGCTGAAGCACATTTTTAATAGGAAGTGTTAATATCAAAGAAATGCCATCCCAGCAGATTGGGGCCTGGCTGGGACAGGCATGGCTATGGTTTCCACATTTTCATTATCTGTGTTCTTGGGGTTTTCTCTTAGAAGAGAAATGAGGAAACAAACAGATGCTGTCTGATCTGCACTCTGTAAAATGCATGTTGTATCATCAAAAGATATCTAGAGGGGAAGTAAATCTTAAAGGCGAATGGTGCTGTAGTCGATTAAAACTGAGGAAAGCAAGAGCTTTTTATAGCTGTCTTTTCCTATAAATCACCGACTTCCTCTCCTTGGGAGATTGCCAGTGCAAAATCCAAGAATTTCTTGGCATTACTAAAATCAGAGGAGACCTAGTTCATACTCTCAGACCTGTGCAAAACAGAGCTGGGCAGTGTTTCATTTCTGCACCAGAGCAGAATAAGCCTCAAAAAAAATTATCATGTACATTCACAAATTAGTACAGCACTGTGTAGTGGCACTACTATAAATTGTATCACAGGGAGCTGCTGCTTTAGTGTTGTACCTTTAGAAAAAGGCTTAATACATAAGGCATCCTTGAATTCTGTCTGGTTTTGCTCCTCTTAGAGACTTGAGCTGTGTCTGCAATGTGTGAGCAAGGTCAGAGAGCACGTGGATAGTGCCCCGATCATCTGCATTGCTTAGCTGTAAGATGAGGCTTTTGGCTTTTGAATCATTCTCTCTAGCTCATGCTGGAACAGAGGTTGGAACAGTGCAGAGGATGTGTTGCTGCAGGAGACACTCCCTAAAAGCTGAGTGGCCGGGGTGCTCTCAGGTTTGCTTTCTTCCAGCACTGGTTCTGGAGGCCTTGCCTGGAGCATTCCCACATCAGTGTGCTTATGTGAGCAGTTTTTGCTAACTGTGCCTTCCTCTGTTCTTAGCTCTACTCTGAATGTTTTCCTACTCTGAATGTAGAAAACCTTTTACCTGTGAGACTAAGAAACCAGTGAACTCAGAGTTCATCTACTGTGATAGTGAAGGAAGGTAGATTAGTGGAACTGTGCAGCTGCCGTGAAGTAGATGGATTATTTAATAATTTAATGCAGGCAAGCAGTCTATTTACAACTTTTTCAGTAGTGTTCAATAGTTTTCTCATAATTGCTAAACAGCCTGAAAATAGGTCCAAGATCTTAAATGATAGAACATTTTCTAATTAGTGAGATGACATTGTCTCCTTGTCTCAGAAAAACTCACTTCAGGACTCTGTTGGGTTCTTAGCACCCTAGTGTGCTGCATGAAAGATTTCCTAGAAATCAGCAATACTTTGGAAGGTGTTTTTAAAAACAACAGGAAAAGCAAACCCAAGCAGGAATCCATGCTATAACTGTATGTTATAGCATGTTCTGCCTAAATGAATGAAGTTATTGGAATACTTTGGACCAGTTTTTTTCCCCTTTTTGAGTTAAGGGGATTTAGCTCAGATTATTAAATAACATAATTCATTGTTTGATAGCCATTGGAAAAGTAAAAGACTTATCTATAAATTAAAGAAAGGATGATAATTACGAAAGTGCTGTGCACCCTCTTGTCTTCAAGCATTTTGTCCAAGGTAAGTTTCATGAAGGAGATGAGCAGTAAAAAGGGTAGGCCATAATAAAAGTGGTAAAATATTTTTTTTATCTGGGACTAAAGACATGATCATAATAAAACTAGGAATGCAAAATTATAGTTGTCCTTCTCAGTTTCATCTGTTCTTGTTTTATTAACACGTTAATAATTATGTATTTGTTAAAGATTATTTTTGAGTTGGTACATTATCTCATATTAGTCTGGTTGAGGGGAAACAAAACTGTATGTAACTTTCAATTAGCTAATATATATCTAAAAACTTTTTAGACTGTTAAGCAAAACAAGAATAAGATTATTATGGATATCTTTTGAATTATGACAAAATTAAATAGTAGAAAAACATTAAAATGAAAGAAATGAGGACAATATTTTGCCTGTGTACCATATCTGGTAATTAGAGCAAATACAATTCTTTTTACTAGCAAGGACATTTTTTAAGGTTCATGTGGGTACATAGAAATAATGAGCTGTTTTTATTAGGTCATTTAGGGCTGGTTGCATTCAGTTGTACCTCCAATTTTGACATGCGTACAGGTCTGTGCTGATACAGATACACTCTTCTTAATCATATGTGTAGGAAACTCACATATCCATCTGTGTTTCTATATGGTTATTTCTTTCTTTCCTTTATTAGATGCAGTCACTCTATTTGTATGTACAATTGAAGTGCTTAGAAAGAAGCAATCTGATTTTGCCCTTGAGATGTAATCCTGTTTCATATATTGGTGTTTTAAATGTTCTTCTCTGACAACCTCTAGATCTTTGCTTCTGTCTTCTAGTAGAATATAAAGTGTATTTTTCACATTTACACGTCTTCTCCTTTCACTCTTTATGAATCCAAGGCAGTGAAAATGGACAGAATAAAGAACTGTGATTTTTAATTTTTTTTTTGCCTGAGATATTAAAAAAACCTAAACAAACCTACTTAATTTGGCAAGACTCTTATGATGAAAATCTTTCTTATGATGGGTAGATTATTAAGTCTTAAAAGACTTTAAAACTGCTTCATCTGAGATGACCTATATTCTTTACTTGCTCTAAATTAGCTGTAGGTATTTAAGGCTTTATTTATATTAGGGGAAATAGTTGCAGGGAGTGGGGGGAGGCACGTGAAGAGGAGAGCCTAATTCCAGATTTTTTGCAACAAATATTTGTTGAAATGCTCAGAGCTATCTTCTCACAGCTCCAAGGGGTACGTGACTGGGGAAGAGAATCCTGAAGAGAGGGAGATCAGAAATTTCTATATCAAACAAAGGAAGAAATTGCATTAAGACCTTAACTTCAAAAAGCTTTCCAGGGCAAGCAAGTCAGTCTTTGTAGAGAAGGGAAAAAGGATGAGCAAGAGAGGCAGGAGAGAAGGGGAGGTTGAGAGTCCCAGCTCCTCTCAGAGGCAGTGGGCCTTCTGTGGCCAAGCCATTGCACACAAGTATTCCTCATAACAGACAGAAGAGACTTCTAACTCAGTCATCAAGAAGGTAAATCTTGACTCTGAGCAGCTCTTGGGTTTCATTTGAGGCTGATGTAATATTCATAAGGCAACTTTGGTGTCTTAATTTTCCCATAGTATGAAAGAATAAAAGATGATGAGGTCTTAAGTCCACTCCTGTAACCTGAATACCTGCAGTGAGTCTCCAGCCCAGCTTTGCAAAGAGGGTCTGCAGAGTGCATTGGCACTGAGGGTATGCAGTGTAAGGAATGATTAAATGACCCCTACTTGGGGATCATCTCTTTATCTTGTCCTCAGTGAATTCTCTTGAGAGCATCACACTGATATTTGAGTAATACTGTGGAGGCCTGAGGCCTGAGAACTCTGACTGGCTCTTGGAAGTAGCCACTGTGCAGAAGATAGTTGTCTATGATTTAATGATGAAATTTGGAATTCTATTAACCTGAAAATATTTGCATGCTCTTATGATTATTTTCATATCATATCTTCCTATCTGAACTGTTCAGGACTAAGCAATTAAGTGAGCTGTAGTAACACTGACCTTTTATCTTGTTTGACTAGTGTATTCCCTCTCTCTCTCTTTCTCTCTCTCTTTTTTTTTTTTTTTTTAAGAATTATACTCCTTTTTGCTGTAGGATCTAGCTCTGGAAGTCAGGATGATCTCCATTCCCTTTCTAGGGCTATCTTTTTGTCTGATCCCTATCATTGGTCTGCCTGTTTCTTGGCTCTTTCCCTCCCTGTGGACAAAGGTTTAATGGAACAGTGCTTAAATGAGAGACTTTATGCTAAAATTTCTTAGTATGTCAAGAGGCTGTACACAGATTTGTGGTGCTTGTTCAGTGCAGTTAAGTGAGTTGTGGGGAATACCTAAGAGCAAGCTGTTAGCCATAAATGGAATGAGGACCCAGGAAAGCTCTGCTCTGTTGCCTAAAGAAACAACTAGAATATATGGGGAAAAGTGTGATGGTTTCCACAGGGCAGGGAATCAGATCTTTGCCCAGTGCATGGAAACAATGTACATGCCCT
This sequence comes from Phainopepla nitens, assembly GCA_013400175.1. NCBI lineage: Eukaryota > Metazoa > Chordata > Aves > Passeriformes > Bombycillidae > Phainopepla > Phainopepla nitens. The sequence continues at coordinate 176,618 of VXBQ01000678.1, read as the reverse complement.
GGAGCCTTTTCCCACAGCATTACCCTAGTAGCTCCATACAGGGGATTAATTTAAGTAAATATAAACTGGTAAAATGTACAGTTTCATTCAGGACCAGTGGAAAGTGTCAGCACACTGGGATTCCAAGCTCTGCGTGTAGATGGTGAAACAGCAGCAAAGGAAAATGTGGTCCATTGGCAAGACAGCAGCAGCTGTTAATTAATTTGGGAAACAAAAGAGGGAAAAAAAATCTCTTAAGCAGTTTGGGCTTGAGCTAAAATAGTACAGCAAGATTAAAATCAGTAATTGTCATGGGTGTTAATTAGAACTGGGACCACACATACAAAATGTGACTCACACAATATGCTAAGGAAGTCACATTTGAGTCAGATTACAGAGAAAAATTATTTTGCTGTAGCCTATCTTTGTATATTAAATAATTTTTTTCTTCTCTGCAGTATATTAAATCTTTAGGGAACAGAACTTTTTAGAACTTAAGTGATAGCCAATACATTTCCCTGCATCCTCCTAAAGGTTGAACTCCCATATGTCAGCTCCAAAGCTGCAAACTCAGCCACAACGTTAAAGATCTTTTAGCCTTAGATCCAGTGTGAATGGAAATTCCTTCATTTTCTTCATGTTATTTTAAAATTTCTGACAAATCAAATGGCATTATAAAGACATTTAGAGGGTTTAGCTCAGCTTCCTAAATCCTGTGGTGGATCATAAATATTTAAAAAGAAGGGAGACAAAGGAGGATGTTTACCTTTGAGCTAATTTAAATAAAAATATTAATATATCTCTGCATAGTGTTTCCTTTCTTTAAAATCTCAACTATCAACTGCTAACTTGCAAAAATAAACTGGTAACTGGAAGTTCTGGAAACTTAGAGAAAGATAGATATAAACTTGAAAATCTAAATATACTGTTAGTTCTATATAAAACCTTTTATATACTCCAGTCACATGGATTTCAGTTCTAATAAATGTTTGTACAGAATGTTCACTTATGATAATCTTCCCTAGAGAGTAATATTGTATTGTGAAACTGTTGCAGGTTTTCACTCAACTGTTTTTTTTAGTCCAAGACTTTTTGAGTTTTATGATTCTTTGTAATTCTTAAAAGAAAAATCTCCCCCTGCTAGCACCTTCACACTATTAATGTGCCTTGCTTTGGAACAGAAAATCTAAGGGCTAGGAGGTCACAACAATGCAGACCCAGATTTTTTTTTCTAGAATTGATGGGATTTGGAAGGGCTTTTGGGCTAAGGGAGTTAGTTGCAAGATCATCTGCTCTGATTGCTGAAGCTTTAAGGAGAAGTAAACTTCCACTGAATGTCAAGTATTTTCACAAGTGTACTTTTTTATTCCACGCCTCTGCTAATCTGGGGCAAGTCTAGATTACATCAAAAAATTGAATATGATATTATAGTACAGGAAAATAATCTTGATAAGTCAGTGCAACTCCATCTAGTAGGAAATGGATTGTGGTCCAGGAGGAAAGCAGGTTGCTCTCCCAGATTCACATGGCCTCTTCCTGTGCAAACAGAACTTCTGTCCCATGGAATTCCACTGGGTGTTTGTTTCACATGGATATGTGTATCCTTACTAGGAAAGACAGGGATAATGAGCTTGGAGCTCAACACTGCTTCTGATTCTGAAATGCTTTAATTGAAAAATTCTTCATTACAAAGTAAAAGCCTCTACTTACTTTTTTTTAAGCAAATGGATGACATAGCTGAGATGAACCACTCCAGGATGCACTGACCTCCATGGTGTGCATGAACCTTTGCAATCACTTTTAACAAAGCTTCCTATTTGTATTGGGTGTTTAGCACTCTCGTCAGAGTTTGTCCATCTTAGGCCAGAGATGTGAAGCAACAAAGTTCTGCTAATGAGAAAAAAATAGATTCCTATTAAGTGCCAGCATTAAATTAAGTTCTTACTCTTCCTGTTGGCAGCGTGGAGCCAGGCAGAAGGCAGAACCATATGTGCTTCTCTTAAGTGCTGATCTGCTGAAGTTGTTGTTAGCCAGATTTAAGTGTTCTCCTTTAACTGTTAATAAGTGTGTTCTGGGACACTGAGTTACAATCCAGAAAATCACCACTCTCGTTTCCAGTATTTGAAAATGGGATTTAGTGCTAGAATGAAAAAAAAAAAAAAAGAAAAAAAAAGATTTTGACTGTTAGGTATATTTTGTCTGTATACATGCTGACACACATGATACTATAAAACATAAATACAGTACATGAGAATGGGAAGCTGGACAGGTGTTTTGTGCACAGTAGGAATTAGAAGTCAGGTAGAATAGAAGTACCAGATCAAAGGCTTCTTGTTGCTGGTAGATTTGGTAGGAGGTCAATCGTGCCTTGCTCTGCCCAGCTCTCTCCCCACATCCCCAGTTCCCCGAACAAAAGTACTTCCAGTGCAGGTGAATTCTGGCCAGCTTCAAACTCTGCACTCAGTTAATACATGGAAAAAGTGCTTTTGGCCTTCTCTATACTCCTTCAGGAAGAGGTGAGCCATTCCTTTCACTTTGCCAAGCTCAGTCTATTTAATTTGGATTAGCTACATCCTGGTAAACAGCTAGAGAAACTGACAGTCATGAGGGACAACTATCAATAAGAGTATTTTAGAAAAAAAAATCAAATTTTAAATTTTTACAGTTCCTGCTGTGGGAAGAAATAATTCTGAACTTCAAGGAAAAGCAAACACAAGACAAGAGGCTGGAAAAAGAGATCAGACCGAAAAAGTATAGTAGCAGTAACGGCCAAAACGTGGAAGGTAGGTGGGAGAGCAGAACTGTACCACAAAATCAGGGTCTGCTTCTTCAGACTTGTTTCCTTTTAAAAGGTATGTAAGAAATTTGGATTACAGAACCATTAATTCCTTCGCAAAACTGAGGTACAATCTGTTCTGCACATCTGTGAATGCAGATGGTCACTGTACTTAATAATTTAGCACAAAAACTAACACGGTTCCTTTGACTGAGGTAAAACCCATGGACGTAGCTTGTGTTATTCATCCAGTCTGGGTACACCTTTGGTTAATAGCAGCACCATGACTATTTTCACAGTAACAGATCCTACATACATTTGCTGCACTAAACCAATTTGTTTTTATAATTAAATATAGCAAAAGAGAGGCTGAATCTGAAGTGGCTTTGTGGTCAGTAGGAAATGACACCCATTCCCCACATTTTTTTTCTAAGATTTTAGGTCAATTCTTTTGTGTTATGGCTTTATATAACGTGTTAGTACCTGCTTTATAAAAGAAGTGGAAAATGTACTATAGCCTATTATTATGTTTATTGTGAATTTGATTTGTTTTCATGCCCTGTTTTTCTCACTTAAAATAACAAAGAAGAAATATTTGGGGGATGGGGGAAACTACAGGACACCATAGTATTTGTGCCTGCAGTTATCTGGGAGAAACAAACAGGGGAAGTTAGTATTTAATAACTTGTAATAAAATGCACCGAAATATAATGAAAAGAAATCTTGGAGGAGGAAATAGTCTTGTGCTGAATGTTAAGTGAAAGACTGTATTAATATCGATGTAGTATTTATAACTGAAGTTACATAGCTCATTTATTGATCTGGTCCTTTTTGCCAGTGTATCAAAGTTACAGAACTGCAGTGTATTTTTTCTTACGTGTTTTTGGAAGGAAAGTGAGCCCCAAGCTGTGTAGTAGCACCAGCAAATTGTAGCATCATGCTCTTTCAGTGTTTACATAGTTTTGTATCATATATTGTACCTCTTCATTCAGTGTTAAGAAATGCAATTTGTCTTTTATTCCTTACCAAATGGTGAAAAAAATTTAAAAAATGAATGATGGTGATGATCAGAGAATTAAGCCATTAAATGCAATTTTTCAGATGGCTTTCTTTTTGCTGCCAGAACAGAACTTCTTTAGAATATGTTTAAAGAAAACTAGAAAATTACAGAATATGTTTACAGAGGAAATCCATGAACTTGCCTTGAATTGGATGTTCTGGAGCAGTGTCATCCTAATACAGAAACTTGCTCCCTTTTTACAGTGGTTGTAGCTAGTTTTCGTTGTGCGCTATTAAATGTTTTTGTTGCCATGAACTGGAAATAACATCAAGAAGACAACAGGGCTATGCTGGTGTAGAGCTGGAAAGAAATTAGAAATCAGGATCTATCCAGGCTGCAAGAAGCTCTTTTCTTCTTCAAATAATCCACTTCCTTACACCCTGTGATTTTCACAACATATCAGTATTTTCCTGTCTCTTTTTCTAAGTCTAAGGATAGTTTTTATTATGACTTAGCACTGATGTGAACATGTGTCTGTCTCTAGAATGAGCTGTGCTTACTTTGGACTTGACAGGAAACCTGTGATTGAACCTAGGGATAAATACTTATTTTGACCTGAATGGTTTCAGCAAATCTGTCCCTTAACCTGCTCCCTTTGAAACTCTTACACATTTTAGAGTCCTGAAATTATACTGCTCAGTCAACAAAGGGAGCAGGGCTCTCTATATAGGTAAGGAGTGGAATATCCTTTCACTGCCCATATAACCCCAGATTAACCTTTTCTTACATTTGAAAACAAAGCATCTGCTCTGTAAAATGCTGGTCTAATTACTTTTCAGTGAATTGAGTCCAAAATTCCTCTGAAACAATACCGTGCCAGTGGAAGTTTTTAGTGTTTTAATTTGAATTGCTAAAATTGATATTTAAAATGAGACTTTATTGTGATTCTATTCTAGTACTGGAAGTGGAGAAAAAGGCAACCAGCAGAAATGAAATATCAAATACAGCTATTGTTCAGAGTACAACTGAAGGCTTTTTGTTTTTTTTTAAAATATAAATAAATTACTATGAAATTGTGAATGCTGATAGGTAAATGGGCAGATATGTGGGTGTATGTGTGAGTACGTGTGTCTGAAACTGAACTGTTTCTTGTGGGGTATAACCAGTCCAGGGTGGTTATGAACTTTGCAAGAACACACACTACTCTTATCTGAAATAAGTAGTTTGGGAATTTTTTTTCTTATTTTGGTTTGGGTTTTTTTCTCAATTCAGCAGAAAGGGTAGTTGCTGATTTGTTTGTATGAAGATATTTCGCTTTTAGTGTAATTGCTTCATGAAAGACAAAGAGCAAAATATGCACACTACACAATTTAGGTAGCCTCTGTTGTTTGCCTAGCAGATTGTACTATAATAAAAGTAACTTAACACCTCCCAGGAAGCTCTTTGAAATCTTCAAGAGTAGGAAGGTGGTAAGAAAAGGCTTTCCAAGAGCTTGCATGCACAATCTCTGTCTTGGCTCTGAGTTATGCTGGGAGCCAAGGTGTTATTAAAGTTGAGTCTGTCAGTCCAGTCCTTTGTTTGTAACCTTTATGCACAAATGCATTTCTGAGCTGTATTTATCCCATCTGGGATTCACTGAGGAGTGTTCATTGGGAATATAGGGGAAATGTATGCTGAAGCACTCAGGAAATGCACTCAGGAGGGTTGTAGCAAAGTTTCTTCCTGCAGAGTAGAGTTATAACACTTGTCACAATTTTAGGATCAAAATTGGGATTAATGAGGATAAAAGACGGCACAGAGCTGTTTCCTCTTAATTAATGGAGGGAGGTAGTTCTACTCCTTTGCTCAGGTGAGACCGTCCTTGCAGTGCTGCATCCATCTTTGGGGTCCCAGCTCAGGAAGGACATGGAACAAGTCCGGAGGAGGGACACCAGGTGTTAAACAGAGGAATTGTTCAGTCAGGAAAAGAGAAGACTTTGGGGTGACTTAAAGTGCAGATTTCCAGTACCTGAAGGGAGCCTACAAGAAAGATGGAAAGAGGCTTTTTACTAGAGCATGTAGCGACAGAACACAGGGGAATGGCTGCAAGCTGAAAAAGAATGGGTTTGGGTTAGATATTAGGAAGAAAAATCAGTGAGGGTAGTGGGACAGGTTTTCCACAGGAGCTATGGCTGCCCCATCCCTGACAGTGTCCAAGGCTGGATGAAGTTCCGAGCAGCCTGGTCTAGTGCACGGTGTCCCTGCCCACAGCAGGCAGCTGGAATGAGATGACCCTTAAAGGTCCCTTCCAACCTCAAACAGTCTGTGATTCTATGATCAGTTGGAGGATACTGAAAATGCCAATTAAAAACCCCTGCAAACTGTTTCTCCAAATGGGGCTAGCTCTGAGGGCGTACTGTGACACCCAAGCCCCTTTGGAACAACAGATTTTTATGTGTACCTTTGCAGTGATGTGTCGGGGAGGTACAAATACAGGAACAAAGAGCAACTTAAAGAAATAAATACATAAGTTTTGGTCAGCTTCCTTTTGCCTGCTATGAGGTATGAACCAAAAGTGTCAGCCTTATTCAGTTTGGCAAAACATGAAGGTAAACCATATAAACTGTGGGGTTTTTACTGTGAAGCATGAAACTTACCCTCTTCCACTATTATTCAAATGCTATTGCCACATCTTTTTCATATGAACTTGTAGTTACTCTGAACTTCAGAAAGTTTTAAAACAGAGATTAAACAGTTTTACTGTGCTCTTTGCCTATCTGATTTTTGCATTCAATTCAGCTAAAATCTCTGGGTTAAGGAGGCTGGTTTTCTCCAGCCGTACAACTTCAATTAGGAGAAATACAAATCTGTAGGAAATGCTGCACCATAGTGCAGGTGCTAGAGAAAAGGAAGATTATTTGGTACTACACTAAATATCCCAAAAGATGTCTGAGATGGTATATCCACATCAGCAAATGTTATGGGCCCACAGAGGTCTGGGAGAAGGGAATAGGGGATCTCGAGGATGTTACTTTCACATTAAATATGCTGAAGGGAAGATTGTCCTGTAGTATCTGTGGCCAAGTCCTGTCAAGTGAGCAAAGTTTTGGCTCTTGTATTCTGCCTTTTTGCTCAATTTAATCTCCAAAGAATTCCTTTCTCATGCTTCAAGACATGGGAAAACAAAATTATTGAAGTGATCTGGGCCGTCTCTTTAAAGAACGACTAAAATCACAGTCTTTCATCTCTTACTGTTGTGTTGCAAAGACCTGGATTCCATTATCTCCCTGTGCTATTTTCATTTTTCCAGAAGTTATTGGGCAGTGCAGTGGGAATTGCAGCTGCAGCAGAATTCCTGCTTTGGGAAGGATGGTGCATATTTCACTGCATAGTTCAGTATAAACAGAGCAGAAGTGTTCGCACCATGCTGGTTGTCACTGTTCTGCTCTGGGAAAATTGTCTCTAGGAGAACAGAGGAGTCTTCTGTGATAAAATGAAGCCTTGGAAACCTTTAGGCAGCCTGCCATGGTTCATGGGAACATGCCTGGTGTATATGTGTAGGCTGGGAGTGGGCTTTTCTCCTTCCCTTGATTCTCTGTGGAACAAATATGAGATGGCTCTGATGAGAATAAATTGCTCAGGTGATGTTTCTGGGACACTTCTAATGAAGTATCAGAGATGACTGCAGGAGAACTTGGTGGTTTTAACATCATTACTGCATGTTTGGAGGAGACTGACATTTAGCTAAAATCAAAATTAGGAACATCACAAAGGAACAGTTAGTACTGATTTGTAATGGATGTTTGTTTTGTTGGTTGCTTGATTTAGTTTATAAATTACAGTCTTGCAGGATTTTGATTTGTTGTTCACTCTTTTGTTTCCACCTTCACTGCTTCTAAATTATCCCTGCTAAGTAATGGTCTCCACTCAAAATCCTTTCTAGACCTCAGAGAAAATAGTGAACGCATTCAAGAAGGGCACCTTAAACTTTTCATTTGATTCTCACATCTTTACTTGATAGGATTCAGACCAGGAGGGAGATATCAGTACTGCCTTTGGCTCTCAATAGCTGAGTTTAACTGACAAAAATAGGATGGTTTGTAGTGCTGGTCTAGCTATTTTCACCTCATCTGATATCAGTGTGAATAATGCTGGTGTGGGCCTCCCCTGATAATGTCTTCTTTAAAAGACAGTGTAATCATAAGATGAGGTGAAGTTAATATTCTGTCACCTAGTGCCATTGTGATTCTCCTGGGCAGCATTGAAGTTATACAAATGAATGGAAGATGCCTGTTTTAACGGAATCTTTAATTGATTGGATGAGCAGGTTGTTAATCAAGCTAGAGAGAGCATTAAAAGCCCTGTGTGGGAGTATTTATTGTACTCTTCTCCTTCTTCTGTTTAAGTGATGTTTCTTTTTATGAATTTTTCTAAAGAAAAAGTGATAAAAAAAACAGAGCAGGTGAAGCAGAATCTTCTCACTTTCATTGTTTCACAACAAGTCGAGACAAAAGGAAGGAAATTGAGACTGAAAGGTCTGTCTTAAAAAAAAGCATATATAATTTGTGATCTACTTAATTTTCCAAACAAATCTGTTACAAAGAACAAAATATGTAGAAGAATGATTTTGGTCTTAGCTTTCTGCAGGAACATATGCAGAAAACAAAAAGAAGATTCAGGCTTGCTTAAAGTATATGCAACTCTGTTTTAAAAAATTCCTTCGTAAGTCTATCATAGTTCAAAGTAATAATGTAAATAATGAAGTTAACTAGATCAAGTTCATTGCAATTAGAATGCATTCCATTAATGAAAAAGCTTGGTAAACTCGAATGTTATGCATCTGTCTTGAAGTTAGTACATAAGAAGTGTTTCTTTGAAGGCATGAGAAGTGGTTCCTGGATCCCAGTAGCCTGGCAGTTGCAAAATGGAACCGCAGAGCTGTGTTGGTGTTTGGAGGTACATTTGGTTATTTATGCCAGGGGAGAGGCTCCTCAGAAATAACCAATTGTGAGCCATTTGATACTGAAAGGAAGAAAAACGGAAAAAAAAATCTGCTTAGAAGACTGTGTTCCCTGGGCCTTTTCCCTAGCTATAAATGGAAATGTTTTATAGCCTGGAATGATTTGCCATTCCTCTTCCCTTAAGGAGCATCTTCCTGTCTCAGATCCTCAGACCAGTCCTTCAGAAAGCCCTTTAGTGGCTTCTTTCTAGTATGAGGTTTCATAACAACCTTCATCCTCATTTTGTCTGTTTCTTTCCCACCACACTAACTTGGAGCCTCATTCCCCAAGGTGTATGAGCAGTTCTGTCGCTTGAATATTTCAACACTATTCATCTATCACCAGCACACTGTATGCACCACCACCTGCTTTAGAGAGGGGGATGGAATTCCTGACCTCCACTTGTCCTTTTCCTTCACCATATTTTCTCCCAGAAGAGCCCTTGACCTGTTCTGTGGGTGGATTTCGCGGTCCGCACTAGAAATGGTTTTTAAGTGCTTTGAGGTCTTCTGTGAAGGACAGGAAATGTGAAAACCCACTGATGGAGGAGTGGAAGTCAGACTAAACATCACCTTCTCACCAGCAGCCCATCCTGTCACCTGCTATAGCTGAAATGTTAATGTCTAAGTGGATTTTTATTAGAAATAGGTCTCCCAGATTCTATTTCTGATGTCAGAGGTTGCCAGCAATATCAATAAAAAGCCATCAGTGTGGCCTTTATTCCCTAATGCAGCGATGGTATGTGACAAAAGTAAGTATGAGAATTTTATAGCTGCCTTTTTTTTTCCCTTGCCCACAACATAGCTGTGTTAATCTGAAAGACAGCTGATTTTTCAAGGTCAAAAGTGCCTGGTTATAAATTGATGAGCTATTATGGATGTCTGTGATTTTTTTTGATGGTTCTGTATTAATAATATGCTTGCAGAAGAGGCCATAAAAATTCCATTTAAGGGAATTAAAACATACCGGGACATTTAATCAGGTTAGAATTCCTGTCAGCTGGCTGTAGTCACAGTGTTGTTCGGTCCATCAGTAACAAAGTGTGCAGGAGATCAAGACAAATGGCTTTTCCATGACTTCAGCTATCTCTGGGATGACTTTTTCTTTTGGGCACTTGGTTGAGTGGAAATATGTTGCACAGTTGTGGGGACACTGTTGGCGAGCACAGTAGTCCACCCCTCCTGCTGCAAGCAAATCTATATAGCAAGGTAGAAGAACAGAATATATGTCCACTGTAAGAAAGCTCTTTGTAACAGGAAAATATGTATTTTGCAGCAAAATGGTATTAAAGTGTAGATTGCATCATCAACTTGTACAATTATTCTTTAATAAAAATCCATTTGTTTTGCTGGGGGTGTGATGCACATGGCTGCTCTAGAGCGACCTTATCATGAAAATCAACTTACAGTAGAAAATACTGCAGTTTGAAAAAGATATTTTGAAGTACTGAGAATTTTGATGGCTAACAAAGGTGGTGATATTTCTACCAAGATTAGACCCCATGTAAGATCTGTAAGATAATATTGTGCATGAAGTCCCAGTAGAAAAACTCCAAATTAATATGTCCCTTTCTACACTGAAATTAAAGTAGCTTCAAAAGTAAATGAGACTGTGAATGAAAATTAGCTAGGAATTGGAATTGCATTACATTATGTTTTTACACTTAGCAAATGCTTTTAAAAATTAAGATTTTCTTGATACAGAGGATTCTGATTTTGAATAGCTTAGCAGATATCTTTTTTTGGCAGCTTTGTTAGAATACACAAAAGAAGTTTTTTATGCTGGAAAAACTGTGGTATAGCCCTGGCCCACATTTTTAAAGTAATACCTTGATAAATTATGCCAATTGCATTGTAGTGATAGTCATTACTTATAGACACTTTAAGTGCAATATATTCAACTAAATGAACAAAATATATTTTAATTAATTTTTAACCTATTTCAGTTTTGCCTGAATTGATCATACTTTGGGGCACTTTATATTTTGTGCTTTTATGTCATATATGTTTACAACCTGCAGAAATGTGAGATTTCTCATGCTTTCATTATTTTTACAAGAAAAAGTCAGATCCTTTCATTCCCTCTGCCTGGCATTCTGGTCATGCCCGGTAGAAACATTCAAGCTGAGCAGCAGTTTGTGATTTAGGCTTTATTAGGTTCTTTTTTTGTTTCCATCTTGAAGAGAAGCCACCTGGACACGGTTTACTTGTGGGAAATGGATTTATAGAGAAGATCCACAATTAAATGATACGCCCCATCATCCTATGTACAAAAATTCAAGGTTTTAGTACAATTGTACCACCCCTGTGCCCCCTAAAGGTGAGACTGGTGATCTTGACGAATTCCCACTATTGCCAAAATTGCAAAAATCTGCCAAAGCAGATATTTGGGAGAGTTAGACCTGTGAAAGATGTATTGTAGCAAGACCAATTGTACTATTGAAGTAAAAGCAACAGTGATTGGTGTTAGAAATATTAGCAGCATTGTGTGGCAAAAGCTAATAGGCTGAAAAATATTTATGACGTATTGTAACCAGGAAATAGTTTGACTTCTGATGGAATAGCATCACATGTAACGTCTTCTGTGTCTCACCCATCTACGAGACTGAAAATGGAATAAAATCTTTTAAAATGCCTCTCAATTTGTGTGGAAAAAGCCCAACGTGGTGGAAAGCCTTCATTGTTCTCAAGGTGAAATGCATATACTTGCTCCTTCTTTGAATAATTGAATAATTGCAGCAGTGCTAAGGAAGCAAAGTGAAAAATCTGACTTTAAAGACCTCTTCTGCTTCTGGTTTGAGTCCTGCTTAGGACAGTTTTTTCTTGCATTAGAGCTGTCGGCAGAGTTTTCTACAGAACGTGGAGAAGGATACAAAGGGGTTAAATGTGACATAGGCAGTGAAGTTCAGGGACTAAATGGCAGCTTACGTCGTGGGACTGTATAGAGCTAGCTTGGCCAGGTTTTCCTATGGTAAAACCCAGACATTTCCTATGAGATATGCTTAATATTCTCAGCAAAAGGCATCTTAGGGAGCCGTGTGGAAAACGGAACTATGTACAGCTTTGGTTTCAGTGTGACACACCCATATAGCCTTTCTTAGTACATAGCATAAGAGGAGAAGGAAACTCAGGAGATGATAAAAGGTTTTTTATTAAGTGATACATTTCCAGATAATTGTTGTTTTCCTGAATACAATAAAAGCTAAAGGTATTTGGCAAGTGAGCACTTGGGCCAAACTGTTCTACTGCTGCGTACTGGATGTGCTAATTCTGTGACATGACGCCTTACAGAGGGAGGAGTATCTTGAGAGATTTCTGATGAAACATCAGGAGATGTTTCTGCATAGCTTTATGGAAAATCCTTCCCATAAATGGCCACTAGAAGTAGCCTGTGAGTCTTCAAAATTGTAGCCTTCTGACAGGAGTACTGCTTTGGTGGCAAGTACTGCTCACTCTACATTTTATTGGGCTTTTAACACACTTTACAGGCCAACCACAAACTGCTAGTCAGATTTCATTCTTATTTTCACTGTATAATGTTGGTTAATCCTTTAGCAGCTATACAGTATAAAATCTAAGCCCAGAATGAAATGTTTATTATCAATTTTCTCACTATGAATTGACTTTTGTCAGGTGGAGGTGACAGAACTCTGATGGCAACACTTCTTTGGAAGTAGAATCTCAGCCTCTCCAAGAGCAGGCTTTGCTTCCAACTGTTCCAAGAAATACTTGCAGTTTTCTTGCTTTTAGTGTACGTGTCCTCAAAATCTGGATAGGGGCTTCTAATTCTGTGTCATTTTTCCCTCTCCCCTATGGCAAATGTTCATACTAGTTCTACCTATTTATGAAGATGTTTACCTCAGGCAAAGAGGATCTTCTTAGAAGAAAGTCTGTCTAACAAAACTTCAGTTATGGCAGCAGCCTGGTAACATCTTGCACGGGTGGCAGCATGCCACTTAATGGTACTAATGAATATATTTCTTGACTATTTTTTAAAATATTTTTTTTACTTTTTAAAATAATAACTGCAATGAGAATAACATACTTTTAATTTACATGCAAAAAAACCACCCCCAAACCAAAACAAATAAAAAAAATCCCAAAAAACCCAACCCCCCCAACATAAGAGCAACAAAAAAACCCAAACAAAAGAAAACAAGGAAAAAAAAAAAACCAAACTAAAAAAAAGGAAAAAACCCCACAAACCCCCCCCAAACAACAGCCCCCCCCCCCCCAAATCTTAAAAAATATGATTATGGATAACTCAAAATGCTTCAAAACCTCCACATTATCTGCTGATGGCTGAATAATGGAGGTGAAGTGAGTGACAAGTATGTTTCAAGAAAAGAAAAAGACAGCTGTCATTTAACATGATGCTCTCAGTCTTTTGTAGAAACAATTATAAGATGCAAATTTTTATTCACTTCTTCAGCCTGCACCTTCATTTCTACTGGTGCAAACATATGCATTTAATAGCATTCAGTAGTTTCTATAAATCCATTTGCTTGTGACTGCTTTGGTTGTTTAACCCTTGAGTCCAAAATGTGTTCATTTTTTTCGTTATCTTTTTATTATTTATCATTTATCAAAACATTTTAAGTTCCTTATGCTTTAGGCTTAATATTTTGTTTTCCAGTAAAACACCTGATGGGCTAAATTCACTTTGAGATTATTTGGGGACAGTCTTTATTCCCTGAGTTCGTTTGCAAGGCACAAAGCAGGGTCCTACCCTCCACGTTCATGACACTTAATGTATATTTACATTATTTTGACTATGTCATAAAGTATACATTCTGAACAAACACTGCAGCACCCTCTGTTATATTCTGAACTTTTGGAATTCAGATGTGGTTGAAACTGTGATGTGCTTTTGACGTGAGCTGTGCATTTCTGCTTCTAGCACAGCCATCCTCTGGAATGGGTGGGGCACAGGGGCCACAGTCTCTGCCTGGAAGGTGGAATAGGGAGAGTTTTGTATCCCCTGGAATACTTTCTGCTCAACAGAAAGTTGAGCAGAAGGTAAATGTAAAGTCTGATGTAGGAAAGGTGAGAGGGAGAAGAATTGGGTGAAAAAAGCGTCTCTGAGAGGCAGGAATTTCACTTGCAAAATGCAGATGTTCTCAGTTTTGGTCTGTGGGATTTCCTGGAAGGAAGGACCAGTCCTGAAACCCAGCGTGGGGTTTCTTTCAGCACATTCAGGATTTGCACCCTGATATCGTATTTCCTTGTGATGTCAGGGTTTCAGATGCAGGAATTTGAGCCTTTCTTTGTGAATGGAATGAGCTCCATGAAAATGCTCTGATAGGATGACATAAATCCATTAGCTTCACATGGTACACAAATATCTATTTTTAGAAAGTAATGAATAGATGTTAATGAAATACAAAATTCCCAATAAAAATCTACAGCTTCCCATACAGCAAATTGCCATCAAAAGAATTAGACATACGTTGATTTAAGTGATATTTCCTATTCTCAGCTCCGTGAATTGCTAAGCAATAGAAAAATATACTATACTCTGGATTCTTGTAAGTCATTGCAATTTGGTACTTGGAGCCATTGTATGAGCCAGATAACATCTGTTACTCAGAAAGATGTTGCAATGTTTTTATAATCCCAAGTATTTATGAGGGGGAAGGAGACTGAAGGAGATAACGTGGCAAAGCCAGTCAGCTGCAACGTGAACCTTGCATGATTGTTTCTCCTAAACACTCCTAAATAGGAGTGTTTCTCCTATTTAGGTTACCTTATTATAACCTACTATCCTTGGTTTGTGTTCACCTGGATGTAGTCAGAACCTGTCAAAATTTTACCTCAGGGATATTCCCTCAAAAATGATGTCTTCCCACCTTCGGGAAAGCTGGTCAAGGTCTGAGGACTTGCCCAGTGTCCTGAAGCAGATGCCCCTGATCCCACAGAGGCTGAAAGACAGCTGGAACTGGGATTTTTTCAGCAAGTTCAGTGTCAAGAGAACTTGGATTCTTAAGCTGAGGGGTTAATTAAAATATGATAATTAATAATATGTAATTTCCCACACCCCCCTTCAAATTTATGGGTCTGGCATAGAAAATGGGTTTGAATGTCCCAGGATAGATGAAAAGAAGTCTAAAATGTAGATGAAACAAAAGGATATATTTAATTTGAAAAAAATACTTTTTTTGGGAGGGTCTTAGAGAATATCAAATTGGATAATTAATATTCTGTATGCATAATTGTTATAACATGTATGCCAAGCTCGATAATGTCCTATGAAAAATAACTGCAGAAAACAACTGGAGAAAAGAGAATATTGACTATTATGGAATGTAGCTCGTTCTCTTGCAAATTGTTAGTGAACTCATTCATTATTCATTATTTTGACTGTTTTCAAAAGATATATTTAAGCCAGTTTATTTTTTTTTTTCAGGTTTCTCAGTAGAGGAATTGCTTCAAATATTCAGTATTTATAGTTTTATGTGCGAACTCTTTTTAATGCACATGGAGATAATAAACTACACTGAAATATATCTAAAAATACTTCAGTGAATATTTCTGTATGCAAAGCAGTTTGCTTGGTTTCACTCAAAATGTGTCTTCAAAATGCAGGAGAATTCTGTAAAAATTTGTTTGTTAAAGCACATGGAACAAAACACAGAGAAGAAGTTTTTTTTTCTGTGTTTGTGTATTTCAAAGTAAAGTCTAGAACAGTTTTGTCTGGTATGCCCATTATTTGAAACTTGCTTAAAATGGTGATCTCCAGACAGTGTAGCCCAAGCAGTTTTGAGAATGTTTTCTTGTGTTGTTGTTTCCTCATATCCAGTGCAGGAATTAAAGCTGGATGATGGAAAAAGCCATCAAAGGTTTATCTTCTTTTCTAGTAACTTTTGAGTATCCTGGAAGTACAGCCTCAAGTTTTCTCCATCAAAAAAAACTGTTGATGTGGGTTCAAGGCATGCAGCTCAGAATCCCTGTGTGTATATATGCAGCTTTAGGCATGTGTGCATCCACTTAGATCCATGGACAGGTTTTTGCTGCTTCATCCAGTCCTGTTTTTACTCTTGGGAAAGGCTTGTGATTGCACAGCCTTTCCAGTTTCTTCTAATAGTCTGACTCCCGAATCATGGATCATTTACTGTAATTTTTTCAGGGTTTGTGGGTTTTTCAGGAAGTCAGCAGGCGTATTTAGCTAAGAAAAAGCCAGGAGAGTGTTGGATGCACTCTGCTCTAATGACTATGGTCTAAAATGCAATTCCTGGTGTTGGAAGCCCCTGAGGTGCTAACAACTGGAACCTGGAAGAGAGTCACATGGAATTAGCATTTCATGCTTGTGTGGTTCTTGTTTGTTTTCCCAGGCTTCTGTAGCTGGCAGTTGTCAGAAACAAGGAGTCGTGGTTGGATGAACCCTTGGTGTGGCTCAGCACAGCCCCTTTATGCTGGTTTTGATTTACGTTTGAGTTACTTCATAACCTGTCACTTATTAATTGCCTTATTGCTATTATTTGTCATTAATATCTCTTCACTGCAAAAGCAAAATGTTGAAGGGTGAGGAGCTCATTAAATATGAAAAACTGAAGCACTTTGTAGCTGCTTTAGTTTTTCAAACATTCATTATCAAGAGTGCTTGAGACGTAATTCAGTGGCGAGAGTTGTGTGTCAACTGGTGTCTGTGGGGGGTGGCATTCTCTGCCACAGTGTCTCAGAAAACGTTATCAAAGGACACAGGGCACCTGATGTTAGACGGATTATTCAGAAGTGATACTTAGAAGACAAGAATTATTATAAATGCTATACAAGTATCTTTTTGTTAGGAAATGGCAGCTATGTTAAGGATCGGGTATGTTGTACAGCGATTGTCTTCTGCTTAAAACTGAAAAAAATAATTTTGATACCTTTTCCTGTTTAATATTACACTGTAAATATCATATGAAGTTTTTAACAAAGACAATAGGTACTGACTTGTATGGCATATTTTTAGTGGCATGTTCTATCCAATATGTGTCTGGTTAAAGCTCTTGGAGATTTTCATTGTTCCTCATCTTTTGGGGATTAATTAATTTCTGGAGATGCACAGGAATAGAAAGATGGATATGCATTTCTGTAAAGACAGTGTGATGTTGTTCTACATTTTGAATGTGGTTTTGCAGTAATGTGGCAGAGTCTTTCGAGAAGTACACTTTAATCCATTTTCATTAGGAATCTGGAGAACTTGATACCGGCTCACTGGGCTTTTGATAATCTGAAGCTTTAAACATTGCTTTGAATGACAGTTTAAAAGAGCAACAAATAACTCTGAACTTCCTATAATCACCTACTCAAGGCATTTCCATATTCTTTTTTTTTGTCCTCATGGACAAAAATTTGCCTGAACCAGTGATTGATATGAGAAATGTTGCATGAAGATAATTTGGTGAGAAGCAAACAAATGCATAGTCAGTGTTACTAAGGATAAAATACGCAGAGGATGCTCAGAGATTAAAGTGAATTAAGCATATGAAGAGCTTTTATTAATAATATAGTCAGTGCCTACATGGTCACAATCCTTACAGCCATGAACTCTTACTGCTTCCATAAGGACGCGGAGCAAAAATTGACATTCAATTCAGGATTATGTTCTAAAGTGGATGAATTTTATGGCAAAATTGCCATTTTTAGAATTATAAGTGTCTGAATATCATCCTAAAAAGGTACAGAATCTGAAATTCCTCCCAAAAACCATAATATTTCCATGATTTGGCTGGCTCCACCTGAAAGCAGAGTTGAACTAGTGGTAAGGAAGATAATTAGTGTTGTAAGTAGGAATCTGTAGAGTTCTCAGGAAATCTTTTTCTCCCTCTGAAATTTGCAAGAACTTTTTAGAAAGCTGATGAATGGAAAATCTGTTTATCAAGTTCAGTTCCAATTATGAGCTCTTGTTAATCTGTGTGCAGTAACACTAAGTAGAAAGTGATATTTTGACTTGTTTTTGTATTTGAAAAACTTTATCCTAAATCAGGATGAAATCACAAAATCTTGTAAATCTTTAGAGGGGAAAAAAAAGGCAAAATTAGCAATTTTTTTAAAAATTCACTTTTAGAGAAACTTCAATTTGCAGTTATGACAATAGGAGGTTTGAAATCATCTGCACAAAAATGCATCAGGGAACATGTTGAATTCTATTTCAAATAAATTTTTCATAAGTTTTGACAAAGTGTCTTTATTTCTTAAAAGAGATATTTTACCTAAATATTCTCAAGTAGCAAGAATTAATGCTATCAGCCCTTTAAGGATGACATGTTTGAAAGTCTTTTTACCACATTACTGACAGCCCAGAGAAAGTTTAGGCAAATTTTTGGGTGATCTGCCACATGAAAGTAGTGTCAAATTTGTTGATTTTTAGAGTTGAATGCAAATTTTCATGGTTAAGATATTCTGTTAATCAATTCCTGGAAATATTTTCATCCTAGCTTGTATTTTTGTCCAATTGAGTCAGTTATTTACCTACACCTCTGCAATATGCAGGGCACACTTGCAAAGCTTTAAGAGCAAACCAGAGTTAAACCATTGGCATAGTGAAACAGAAAATAGCAACATAGCAGGGTATGGGATTTGGGCCTTTTTTCCAGCCACTTTGAGTAGTCAAGAAATTAATCTTCTTAACATATCAGCTAATACAGTGAATCTAATCCTTGTTATAAAGAAAATTTTAAATGAGGCTATCTTTCATTGTGGTTCTGGTAATAAAAATATCATTGCTTTTAAGTGTTGAGCACCAAAGATAAAGGTTCTAAGCAAATGACATAAAAATAGTGATTTTGGCAAGCATTGCATAATAGAAGAAATGAATACTTCTTTTTTTTCCACCAGCTTCTAGTTTTTCAAAATTTTCTCATTTGCCTTCTTCAATATCTAAATAAATGTAGAATAAAATTAAAATTATAGTTTCCAGTTCCCTTATATTTTGCAGACCTGATTATACTTCTGTAATTTTTTGAATGCTAGAATTTATTTCTTTTTTCTAGAAGCAAGGTTTTTCTTGTTATAGGCAACTATTCAGGTAAACACTGAATTCTGGCTATCTTGTAAATCAGCATGATTTTGTTGTTTTTGCAATGTTTTCTTAATCTTTAGTAGCAAAGTAAAAATTGGTACAGAATTTCTATGGTTAATTGTTGCTTTTTTTTTGTGGATATCTCAAAAGGAGATGCAAGAAGTTAACTTGCAAGAATTTTCAGGCTCAGGGTTGCATGTTAATACAAGATGAGAAGTTTCTAACATAAACAGCAAAATGGTCACAGATGCAGGATTGATCACCAACCTTAAAGTTTATAGCATATCAATCAAAACAAAATAAAAATTGAAATATACAACAGGGTTAAAAAATGAGGAAAAAATTAACAGAGCAGTGTAAGTTTTATGATATTTAATCAGCTCCTGTGCATGGCATTTTTAAAATATACTATTTAATTTAAATGAGTATTTTGTATTACAAATGCTAGAATTATCCTTTCAGTGATAAAAATCATCAATTAGAAACTATAAAGCAGGAGTTTAAGCATTATAAATTTTTATATGGAAGGTATGTATTTCTTACTGAGGTGGAATCTATAACTACATTTTAAAATATCTGGATATATGTCTAATATTAGTTAATAGACCTCACCTACAGAAAAAACAGAATAAATTACTTTTAAGTAAGCTAATAATTTTTCAGAGTTCTTCTATCACAGGCAGATTCTTTTGATGGCAGACATTTAATGAGGTTTGGGTTCATGGAGAGTCCCAGACAAAAGAGACACAGCTACTGGACAAATTTAGTCCCTGATAGTGCAGAAATCTGAAAGTTCCACGTGGCTTCAGTCCCAAGGTGTTTAGAAGAGCTTGACACTTTTTCCAAGTGGGGCTGTTGATTCCCAAGCCCAAACTGGGAAGGCAAAATCTACTCCTCTCCACTTTTGACACACACTGTAACTGTCAAGAAAGTCCTGCCACTATATAAAGGCTAGAAAATGGTTTTAAATTGTGCATATGCTTCAGAACCCTTCTAAAACTTCAGACCAAGAATTAATTTTGTGATTGTTGAAAATTTATATAAATTATTTCTATAATTTATATGGAAATTCATGTATATTTCTATAAAACTTTTAATGGTCAACCATATGGTTTATTTGTCCATTCAAAATATTTAACACCAACTCCTCACAGAAAGTAGTTAATTGCTTCTGATGAGATGTTTTTATTCAATATTCTGTCTTTTTTTTTAAATCTTTAAATCCCACAGCCTGGGAACATCAGAAATAGGTAGAAAGAAATGAGGAAGTAGTAAAGAGAATTACGAAATGGAGGAAAATGGAAAATAAGGGAATACCACCACTCTCTTTTCAAAATCAGACATAAATTTACATTCAGGTCTTAACCTCATCAGACTAATAGACTTGTATTTAAACAGGCATTTAGCAGAGCAGAAATGCTTTTCCTGTCTAGTATATTAATAACCTTGAAGGCCTTTCCCTTATTTTTCTCTTTCCCTTGACCTTTTCTTAGAACACACTTTTAAACTGTGAAGTGGCGAATGTCATACAGCTTTGCTGGAGGCACATTAAGCTCATTCAAAGCACAAATGTTTCTGTATAAAGTTCACAAACTTTCATTTATTTTTGTATCCAGAAAAGAAAGGTTAAATATTTCTTTTCCTTTTTTTCTCTTTCTTATTTTTTAAGGCAATACTTGGGCAGTGACAAGTTGAAAGCCTACTAAAAGTAAGTGGGCCTTAAATCTCAAACTGCTTTGAGTTAATTTGAGATAATTTCATAGTAAATTTCCATGCCTCCAAAACAAAACACTTAAAATGATTTTTTCTTTAAAGAAAATCTGAGATGTTGTTTGGCTGCATCTGTGTTGGAAAGACAGATAGGATCAGTGTTATGATAGCAGTGAAGTGATAAAAGTACCTGATGAAGTAGGGTGGTGTTTTCCACTTTTAACTCTGCCTAGTCCAATGCTGTGGATGAGTGTTTATTAGCAGTGGAAAAGCTTTAGATGCACTTTTGGAAAAGACATTTATTGCTTCATTTCACCCAAGGAAACTAAGGTCATGAAGTCCAAGGGTGCTGAGTTTGGGACCTAGTATGTAGACGGTTGGGGTATATTGTGGTGAGACCTCCTGGTCTCTGCTGAAATGCTCCTGTGACATTTCTTGTAAGTCTCAGGCTTAAAAACCTTGAATTGTACGTTTCTGCTCAAAATTTGGAGCTTTTAGATCTAAATTTTATTTTAATCTCAAGAAAGAATAGATGTTTAGATTATAGTTCCCCATTGTTCAGACTTCTCATCAGCCAGATCAAAAATAGTGTTGAATCTCTGTGTATCCATGCTGGTAAAAAAATTGGGCCTTTCTTAGCGGTGCATCTGCTGGATAAACAATTTCCACTGGTATTGCCCGCTTTTTCTATACTTTTGCATGGACCTTACAGATCCTGATGACTGTGCACTGAGTTACCACTGCTTCCAGGATGTCAGAAGGGGATCTCCCCATGGCTGGTGCCTGCTGGAGAGGAATTGAGGATGATAAATGATTTCAGATAAAGAAGAAATAAAGCAGTGTAGGGCCCTGTCTGGAGCTGGTATTCCCCCTTGCCAAAAGCACCCTGCAGCCATGTCCATCTGTGTGACAACCTGAATTTCTTACTCCCATTTTATTCTAAATCTGTTTCCATATATAGAATGCACAGCACTCAGTCTGACAAAAGGGACCAATTTTTGCATTGCTAATTTATATTTCTTTTGGTCCTTGTTGTCTTTTTAGTGCTTGTCCCTCTGCAGGTCCTGAGAGTGAACACCGCCTGTCATCCACAAACTTTTCATTTTGGATGTGAGTTAGCAAATAACTGGAACTGCAGTTTGTAGCTCAGCTACTGCAGTTGCTTCTGAGGATCAGTCCTTTCAGTAATTCATGCAGATGCTGTGGAAACAACTATTCTGCTCCTGTGTCTCCTCCTGGCCAAGCCTACAGGACACTGGGTAGTCCTGACAGCCCTGTGGCAGTTTCAGTGTGGAGACTGCCAGTATTCCTCTAACAGTGTCTGTTTTCTGTATATGAAACTGGTCATTTTATTTGAATAATTGGGCTTGTTTGACTTATAGATGCAGTAGTTGCTGTAATGAATTCATGAAATATGCATATGGTGGACTAGAGGAAGCTATCAAGACTCATGAATTTTGCATGGGGCTCACTCACTTTCTTCCTCTTCCCACAGGTCTCCTCCCTACTGGATAATGTGGATTAGTGTGTAAGGGCCTTATGTTTTCAATAAACTCTCCTCTTCAGGAGCCTCATTGTTGAAAAGCTTATTTGCATTTTTAAGTGTGGGTTTCAAGGCAGATTTATTTCAAAACTTTGAAGTCCCAAACCCATCAGGAAAAAAAAAGTCCTCCAAACTGTAAATAAGGGTTGCAGAGAATGGCTGAGGTTTTTCCATGCAGCTCCCATAGCACTGGGCAGTATCCCAAGCCAGAGTCAGGAGGCAGAAAATCTGGCAGCTTGTCTGTCATGCTTTAAATAAAACCCCAGGTTCCCATCTGACCAGAACTGCATCTGGTGAGAGGGGCCGTGCTGTGCCCCGACCCTTCCTTGTGCACTGCCTGTCCTTCACCCTCCCTTCCTTGGCTTTCAGGTTTTCCTGCTCCTTTGTCAAACAGTGAGAAGGAAAAACCTCATCTCTCCTTCTCTCCTGGGCTCCCATGCCCCAAGGATGAGGTCACCTTCTCCTGCCTTAGAGCTTCACCTGCCAAACACCACCATTCCAGTGTCAGTCGTAGGAAGAATTTGGAGGTGCATGGAACACATGGAGTTCTGTGGCATAAAAAGCAAGATGATGGGTACCCCCTCACTGCATTTGTTCTATGTTTAGCATTTCTGACTTTGTCTCTGGAAGACAGAAATGTCAGGGGGACAGAAGGGACAGTCAGGGCATTTGAAGAACAGCTGAAACAAACACAAGGGTAAGCAAGGCTTAGGCTTTGAAATGCTAATTTAAAGGCAGAATACAATGAAATTGCATCCAAACTTGGAGGAAGTTGGATCTTCCTCTCCTGCTTCTTGCATATCTGCACCCAGCCACTGGTAGTGAAGAGTGTTCATCCAAATGACTTTGCCTTGATACTGATAAAAGTTTCACTCAAAGTGGTTGTGTTAGAGCTGCTGTGTGATGGTCACACGCTGGAGCCAGCAGAAAACCTTGGAAAACCACATGAGCACTTGCTCCTCCACTTCTTTGGCAGATGCTGGCTGATCTGGTCTGTGCATTGTGAGTGCCTCTTATTTTCTCCTTGTGCCAAGGTACGGGAGCTGATGGTGTGGATTTAGATAACCTTGCCCAAGGAAAACCACAGCACTACTCCCAACTAAACCGGCTGTGGGTTTATTTTTAGTCTTTATTCCCCCTTTCCTTGTCTTGCTGTTTGCAAACGGAAAGGAAAGCTGAACTATTTTAAAGGTGATTTCAGGTGGAGATTTGTTAAGGGCTAACCACACTGCTGTTCTAAATATTTCAGATACTCATTCAGATCAAATGTAGACTGGAAAATGAAACCAAGTGAAAAAAAAAAAAAAGATTAAAATGGAGTTCACTTTTAATGCATTAATTTATCTTGAGAAAAAGCCTTAACATCCCACACCTTAAATGAAAAGAATAATCCTCTGCTTGCTTTACTTTTACAGTGATTATTCTCTGTTTCTGTGTTTCTTGTAGGGTAAAACTTCATTGCTAGAGCAGATTGGTAATTTCAATTGCTATAGCAGATTGGTATTTTCAATTGCAAAGAATATGTATTTACAGTGAGCAACAGTTGGCATTTTAAATCCATGTCTCCATCATGTGAACCGTGGAGCTTCAGGCAAAGCTGTGGAGTCCACAGAGCTCTGTAGCATGGGGAGAACTTTCATCTCTGCACCATTTGACTCTGGCCTAACTTTAAGAAATATAAGTCTTGCATATTAAACTGTAATGTGATATTCCTGTGGACTATATATAGACCTCAAAAGCTTTCAAATGCATTTGCAGTCACCCTGATTGACACAACCAGGAATTATTTATGCTAATGAAGGAGAAATGTGACAGACTCTGCAGCATGTTGGCTTGGCCTTCAGGTTAAAGATCTGACTTTAACGTCTCTTACTCGCAGATATGATGTCTTTGTTTATCTGTATCTTCACTGCAAAGTGGGGAGAGCAATTCCTTCTTATAATTAAACTCCTTCAGAGCTGTGAAGGGGGCTTGCTGTGTGAGAGCCCAGAGCAGCCCAAGCTCCAGCATGGCCTCTGCAGGGCCTGACACAGAGAGAGCACAGATTTTCATTTGCTTTTGTATGAACAGTGCTGCCAAATGTGGCTTTGAAGATACTGTGCTGGTGTTAGGAGGAGTATTGGATGCTGAAGGAAAATTTTGGCTGCTATTAACTTGCTGTGCAATAAGTGACATTAGACTGAGAACGAATATTATTGAACATCAATGAATGAAGACCCTTATCAGCTTTCTCCCTGTCTGCCCTCAGAGTGGACTCAATAGCAGATTTTGCCTTTTATCTCCCCACCTTGTTTTCTGAGCATTTTTGAAGTGCAGAAGTTGGAGGGTTTCTGTCTTATGTTAATCTATTGGAATGTCAAAACTTGACTTATTAAAACTAGGAAAATACTCTTTTGAATTGCATGTTTTAATATTTTTCCTCTGGCACCTTCCCAAAACAATAGACTTCAAGGACACA
This sequence comes from Phainopepla nitens, assembly GCA_013400175.1. NCBI lineage: Eukaryota > Metazoa > Chordata > Aves > Passeriformes > Bombycillidae > Phainopepla > Phainopepla nitens. The sequence continues at coordinate 152,168 of VXBQ01000678.1, read as the reverse complement.
CCAGGTACTTTTAGTTTACAGGAACATATTTCACTTTTTCAATCAGGCATTGTTTTGTTAGGTTTATGTTGCTCAGCAAATTGCTGCCTGTGAAATGCAAAATGGATTATTTGGTAATTAAAATATTTCAAGTTTATGAGAGAGTTTGAAATCAATAAAATAGCCTTATTTCAGTGGAATAGAGCTACATGTCTGTTAGAACAGAATCCTGTAAGTTATAGAGGAGTAGAAGTAAAACTAATAAGTGCTTTCCATTTCTTTTGGGGTTGTTCTCTCTTGGATAGTATGTTAGCTACCAGGATATTTTTTTCCATTTAATTTAAATATCCCAAGAGATGGGCCTTATAATATACTTCTTATTTTTCATATGCAATTTAAAAAAGTGTCTCTCTCTGCTGGAATCCTTCAGTGTTAAAGCTGTGATTTGCAACATGCCTTAGAATCTGAAATGAAAGCAGGGCATCACCTCATGGTGCTGAGGCTCTTGGACAGCCCGGCATCTTTGGTCAAAGGCCAATAATTCAGGAAGCTCAATAGCAGGGGAAAGGAAATAGAATGTAAGGATTTCTTAGTGCTCAGAGTTAACCTATTCTGAAGGAAAAATGAAACAGAAATAGGAAAAAAATTTTTAATAGTTTTTTGTTACCATAGTAATTCTTGTCATAGATTTTATATGAATGTCACCTGCCAGAAATAAAGAAACTTGTACTTTGAAAGGAAGAATACTTCCAGGCGTATAATTTTGTCAAGGGCAATGTTAGTGTTTATCATGGCCAAATATTTGCAACTGATAAATATTGTTCCGTTTCCACTTTTTTATTTTCTCCTATTGACATTTTTAAGCCAATATCCTGTAAATGTCAGTATTGTTAATTTTACATCTTGGAAAGGCGAAAGGTTGGACAGCGGTATATTGGGACACAGAAACATCATAGAAACAAATTGAAGTTTAATGAGACTTTGAGTAGAGTGCCTTTCAGGCTGCTTTATTTAGGTGCAGGATACGTGTATGTTCTTTATTTCACTGGAGCATTTTTACCCAAGACCCCCTTCCTGTTATGTAATTTCTTGGTTTTGATTATTTTTATCAGGAAATGTGTCTGTAAACCTATGAAAACTGGCCACCAAATGAAACAGCATTGTAAAATCATGTTTAAAGCTGATGGAGAAGTTATTTTACGGTCATGGTGGGATCAAAATTGGAGTTCTAGTTATCTACTAAAAAAAGCTGTGTACAGGGAAATAAGTTTTTTATAATGAGGGACTAACATTAATGAATAGAGTTGACTATATTTGTGCATCAGCCGTTCAGCAAGACACACCACTAAGTTGCACAAAAGTTTTCTTTCCATGGTTAAGAATAAGCTTTTCTCTGCATCTCAAAGGTTTTCCTCCTTCCTTTCCTCTAGCCTGGCATGACCTTCGCCATGGACTGTGGCTTCATGAAGGCTGCTCAGAGGCCAAATATTAAATCTGCTTGACGGTGAAGTAGACAAACAAACAGCTTTAGAAAACCTGCTAAATTATGATTTCTAATGTCATTGTCAGTTTAGAAATGCATCTTTGGTGGAAAAAGTAAATCCAATTTTTCTTCTTGAGAACCTCCTAACTTTTATTAGAATAATTTTTGTTGGTTTTTGATGCTAAAAATGGGGCAAAGATCAATTAATGATCATGGCATAAAAACATGAAGCAGCAAAGATTTGAAGATTTAATGCAGTAGAAAATTAACAGTATGAAGAGCCCTGTGGAGAGATTTAGACTTCCCGATCTCCTATTAGATGCTGCAAATACTGAAGGTAGGGATTGCTAATGAACAAAGAGTGAATTAACACAACTGCTAGTTGTGCACAGGTATGACAGTATTTACAGAGTCTACACCATGAAAAGGAGGATTAAAATTTGTGTTACTGAAGCTGCAAAGAAAACCAAAGAGAGTTAGTGTCAGTACCCAGGTAAGAGAGGTGCTTCAATAAATGTACAAAGTGTGAATATTCAGTCAGAGGTATAAGCCTCAGGGTGAAATGAGCAGCACCTGGGCTAGACATTGGCCACTGGCTTTGTCCATATTTTGAAATTTGTGCAAGAAATGTTGCTCAAAGTATTTAATGCATTTTATCCAATATCTACAAAAACAAAGCAAAATGTTGTGTTTCTCTCCACAACATTGTGTGGGCTGTTTTACTCATTAAGTTTTTCCCTGCCTTTTTTTTTTTTATGCTTATGAATTGTTTAATTTAATTTAGGATGTATAAACAGACTGCTTTGATGCTTTCACAGACGTAAAATGTTGTCAGACCAAACTGTCTTCTGAAATGCTGCTGCACCCGTTCAGCCTCTGTTATTTATGTACTCAACATGATGCTGGTGCTGCTTCAGCAGCAGCTGATGGGCAATTCCCATCATGTTTCTCTCCATTTCTTCTCATGGCTAATGAGACCAAGGGAGGGAAATCCAGCACTACTAAAGTCTGATGCTTCCCCTGAGCTTGCCTGGTCACTTCCCTGATTAATAGGGGCAGTCAGTGGCTGCAGCTATTTTTCTATGGTTTTTTAACTTATAAATTAACAGGAATACAAATGATTTGCAGTATTGTTCTAGGGCTACAGGCTGTGGTGATCCTACCAAGAATAGTTTGGAATTGGGATTCTTGTATTAAAAGAAGGATCCCATACCTATCCTTCTGCTGAGGAGTCAGTTTTCACATGGGATCATAACACTCATATCTAAATTATCAGAATACATTTTCCTTCTTTTTTCTTCTGAACCTATGTATCAGAAACATGAGCCAGGAAAAAAATAATTTCAATATTGCAACACTTTTTTTCTTGTTTCTCTTCCTGTTTTAGATATTATATTTAAAAAGTTACCAACAAAGGATGAAGAAATGTTTCTAGCTGTTAGTGAGGGATTAGAATATTTCAAACATTAAATGATCAGCATCCTGTGGAAAATAATCTTATCTTTGTCATGTGATTTGATAAAAAAAAGAACTTAGAAAAAAGGTTTATTGCTGACTAAATGTGGAGACTCGTCTGACCTTTCTGCTAAAAATGTTATTTCGAAACAGATCTATCTGTTAAGGAGCTATATTATAGCTTTCAGTGTTCAAGAAAGCTCAAGTATGTGCTTGGTATCTTCACACAGATCTCTCTCAGCTTATCTTCATTCTCAGTCTTCAAGCCATCTGCTCCTTTTCCATGGTCATTGTTTTCCACATTAATTAGCACAGTGTCTGCTGACTAAATATGGATTTAAAGACTCAATTCCTCTGTGCCTAACTGTTTGAGGGGGGAAAAAAAGAAACTAGAAATAAATATAGCAATGCAGTTTGGAATCTGCAATCTTCAGTATAAAGCTGTGAATGCACTTCTGGGTGTTTAGGCAGCTTGAATAATTTAGGGCCTTTATATATAGCTGACTTGTCTCATTTGATTTATCTTCTTCACATGGAATTTTGTACTATTTCTGGGTACTTTATTATCACTATTGTCTCTCACATTCATAATACAGATAGAAGCACAGAGCATGAACAAAAGTTTGAGGGAGAGGGTAGCATCTGCTTACCCTCAGTTGATTTAGCAGTAAGTGGTATGTAAGCACATTTAACCTTTCCCATCAGACACAAAATTCAAGCTCTGTGAGGCACCACGACCTACTTTTTCCTTTCCCATTCCAGCCTGCAATTTCTCCATTTTCCCCACAACATTTCCAACTGAACATCATTGCTGATCACTAAAAGTACAGCCTTACTTTAAAACAAATCCTTTCTGTTGGTTCTTGTGGCGGTTTTCTCAAAGGTATTTTTCTCCTCACAGCACATTTTCTGTGTGAAAATGAAAGGCAGTGTTTGAGTTGTGTGAAAACTTTTCACCTCCGCTGTCATGTGAAAATTATTAGCCATTTCTCTGCAGAAACCTCTCTTATTTGCAGAGAAGCTGCTATGTTGACTCTAACACTGTCTAACACGTGCTGATAATGTGCTGCGCTGCCCTTGCAGATCCTGCTGCAGGAGGATTGTACTTTTGAAGTAGCTACTGAAGGACATAGACCTGGTCTAGTAGGGCCAAGAGAGCTGGTCCAGATGCAAACAGACATTTGATTCTTTCTGATATTTTTGGGTTTGGTCTCCTACTTTATTTTGTGATTGCAGTAAAACATGCCCTGAGTGTTCACCCTGATGCTTCAGCATTGGCAAAAACACAGCATTGGAAAGCTACTGGTAGTTTCCCCAGGACAGAGAATACCTGCTGCAGCTCTGCTGCACAGCTGTGGTTATTTCTCCCTCTATATTTGCTGAGATTTCCCTGAAATGAGATGGTCATAGGAACTGATTGTGCTCTGGGGAAACATTTACCTTTTTTCTTTCTGATCCCAGCACAATATTCATGAGGGCTTTTGCTCTCTGATTCTTTATAACCCTTAAAACTGCATTTCTCCCTCAGTGAGGTATTTGTGTGGAGAAATGCTCTCCGTGCTAGGGATTGACTCTGATATCCTTTGGCTGATAGATCCCTTTGGAGGGGCGAGCAAAGTAACTGTGGAGCGGAATGTTTCGAGAAGATGCAAATTTAAAAGTTGTACCATGCCAACCTGGAAAGCTCAGTCTTTCTTCTGCACGGTTGTGTGTGTACCCTGTGCAAAACATACAACATATAGAAGTCTAGTGTGGCGGCTGCTCCAAATTGTATTTTGTGAATTATTTGAGTGAGAGTCAGCACAAGTCAGTTTTAGCCCTTACATCTACTTTATCATTCTATCTTTTGTAGACTATATTTTGTAATATGTACTATTGCATATTGCACTATTACTATTTGCAATTGAAAGCTCATCTAGTTAAGTACTGAAACAAAGTTTCACTCTGCTTTTAATACCTAATAGGTGTTGCCAATGCCTCATGTATCTATATAAAACCATATATTTGGTCCCCTCAAGAACACTTCCAATCATAAAAAGCCTCTATTTGAAATATTGTGATTAAAAATGTGCTTTGATTTCAGAAGCTCACAGTTGCTAAACATTCCTCTTTAAAACCCAAGTTCTTCCATTCACTTACGGTTGGTAGCATTCATGACAAAGTGATCATTGTGATTGTAATTAAATATTTGTCATACAGTTCTCTTTTGTCATTTGGATGTTACAAGGCAGGCAAAGATATACTTTAAAGGCTGAATGGTAAGCTATATTACGATAGTATATCAGGCAAATGAGTGTTTGATGGGCTGTGTTAACGTGAGCTAAAAATAAAATCCCATCTGTTCACCTTTCAAACTGCATCAAGACACTGCATATGGGTTGCGGAATAATTTAATGAAACACAAATGAAAATATGTTTATTTCCATCTTGCCAAAACAAGAGAAACAGGCAACTTGTTAGTAAAGATGTTTTAACAAGCAAAGAATTTTGTGCTTATGGCTTTTCTGGAATGTAGTAGCACTGCAATCATTTAAAGTCATAAATTAGTAGATACAAAAACAGAGACTCACTGAAGACACTATCTCTAATAATCATATACAGCTCAGATCTTGATTACTGGTGCCAAGAGTTGGAATTATCTGCACAATTAGGGATGTGCCCCATTGGCATCAGACCTGCAAGTATATTGTGTACTGTGATCTTCAGGAACACTATTTTTTAGTGCTCAGTTTTTTCATAGCTGGATGTGTTCTCCCAGTGTTTTGGTTGACTCTACAGGGAGACTTTAGAGTCCTGCACTGATTTACCCCATCAATGATCTGTTCCATAAAAATAAGCTGTTTCAAGGTATGGGGTGTGCTCTGTACCATGGCTGGGTGCTGTACAGGAGAGGGAGATCAATGAGGGTGCTGCGGCCTCTGAGTTCTTGCTGCTGGTGGTGTAAATCAATGCCACTGGAGCAACAATTTTTGTGTGCTCAGGACTTTTGAATATGCTGCTTATTTTAATACTTCTAGTGGAATGATTTTTTTCTGCTTTTTCAGGTAATTGTATCTTTGATGTTGATGCAGTTGTATTCATCTCACTGCTCTGTTTTTCCACAGGCCCTTGTAAATTCTGTCTGTCACTTTTACCAAGCATTTCCTTTTGCTTTGTCTTTATCTTCAAAGCTCAGCCATTTCTCGTGACTTCAAATCACAGATCTCCATCTGTTGCTGGTTTTCCAAACCAAAATTAAAAGACACTGTGTAATCTGTAAACTGCATTTGAAGGTTTGTTTTCAAAGTAGCTCTGGGGCGTGATTCTGAAATTAGGAGATTATTTACGACATGTAAGTCTCTTACAGATGAAGAAACACTTACCAAGGCAGGGCTGGATAGGAAGAGCTCATTTAGCTACTGCAAAGAGCAAAAGCAAAGTATGAAATGTCAGGAGGGGATGAGCTCATAGAATCTGGATGAGACGTGCCTTAAGGTTCAGGCCACATGGGCACCTCTGGCTGTTGTTCCATCAAGTTTCTTGACAGAAAAAGAATTCCTATGTTGTTCTTAGAAGAAAATCTGCACATGCATTTACACTGTGCTTCACCAGAGCCCCAGGAAAATAGGACTGGTAGGAGTGCCACAGGCTGTACGAGGCCACATGCTCAGCCTGGTGGCTGCTGTCAGTGTTTTTTATAAAAAAGGTATCCTGAGCATGCAGCTCAGAAGGAGTGGGTGGGTGCATATATGTGTGTGTGTGTGTTCATATGTATTTATAGATATAAATCATAGCATTTGCTTTGGTTAAACAGATTTGATTTCAAATAGCTGAGATGTGTTACAACAGCCTTGGAAATGAAAGACACTTGCAAAAGCCTTATGTTAGAGAGACATAAACTGTCTGACTTGGCATCTTTTCCAGGTTCAAAAAACCTCTGAAGCAGGTTGACAGGAAATATTGAGCAATTGCTTGCTGTCAGTCTTCAATAGAAATATTTTTCTTTTTTTCTCTTTCTATTTTTAATAAAAAGAGTCTTATCCAAGCATTATTCTTAGATTTCTGAAGGTACCTAAAATAGGGTGGAGAATACATAGTTTTTTCATCTCCCCCCAAAGATCTTATTTAAAACACGTTTTCCAAAATCAAAGTATTTTCTTGGAAAATTTTGAAGTAAAGAAAAACTTTGATTTGACATGAAAAATAGTAATGCTTTATTCTTTGACTTCTGTCCAACTCCAATTTTATAAAACTTAGTGACGAAAGATCTCTGAAGAATAATGAATGTTTTTCAACCAGCTCCTGTTAAAACATCATTCTCATTTGCTTGTGCTTGCCATGCCTAAAATATGATGGGCATAATCAGGTAGGGTAATTTGCATAAATTTCTGATTTCTGTCTTCTGCTCTTTAAACGGTTATAAAAATAATCAAAATACATTACCTAAAATCCTAAATTCATATGTGACTAGACAGGAATCCACGGCACTAACTTGATTCCCACGTGTACACAGATGTGAAATTAGAGTCAGCATCTACTCATGTGAAATAACAGTTCTGTTTATTTTCATCTTTAATTTGATGTAATAATTGTATTTGCCCAATTAATGTGGTAGATTTCCATTATCTGTGGTTTCCCACTGTTTACAATAAATTTTCCTTGTAGACTTCTTGATTCTCCTTCGGTGAAGATCAAGAAGTGAGGGCCAATAACAATATTCCTGAAATTCTCCATAAAATATTTCCATACAGGAATTTAGGAGCCTTATTGTGTCTTTACTGTTTCATCTTCCCATAATCAAGCTTCAGGAAAACCAGCTCAAGTGTGTTGCCATGTCACAGTAGTCACTGAAAATGTAAATGACTTTTACTGACCACCTGTAGCAATCCTCTCTGTGTCTTGAGAGCTATATTACAAGCTTCAGGTTTGAGTGGATTCTACATGGACAAAAAAGGAGAGACGGTCTTTCCTCTGTGCAGCAATCCTGGTTTAATGCAGAATTTATCCTTAGGCAGGGGAAGGGGAAGGATGGCAGCAAGGACCCCTGCCAGGGAACAGAGAAGAAAAAGGTCGTGTCCACGTGGTCAGGGGGTTTTAATGTCCCAGTGGAGAGGGGGAAGCTGGGAAGGGAGACCACCAGCCAATGGGACGAGGGGAGAAGCCAACCTGGGGCAGGTGAGGGGAAAGAGCCCACCACCACAGTACTCAGAGAGGGGAGAGTGGGGAAAAATAACCCAATACAACCAGAAACATTAGTGCAAGTTAACATACACCCAGTGCAAAATAATAACTCAGTGCAAAGTACCCAAAACCCTGTGTAAACAACAATGTAGTCCACCACAACCACCTTGTGGTTTCACAGAGAAATTTAGTCACATATTTGAATCTCAAACTCCATTTATGGATCATTAGTTGTTTAGTATTCGTTAGAGGATTCCAGATTCCAATACAGATTGCCACCAGGAAATGCTGAATATTTCATGTTTTGAAAGTTGGTCTGACCAGATTTAATGACATGAGTAAGTAAATCTGCTCCTGCTAGAAGTGTTGCATTGCTATCCAGTGGGGGAAGGAAGGGGGGAAGCTCAGGAGAGGTGGTTCTTCTCATGGTCTCTTCTGTGTTGATACTGAATATCCTAGAATTTATATGGTTACTTTTCTAGGAAAAGGTTCTCTTTTTTAGAAAAGGTTTGCTGTGATTTGGTGCCCTTTTATGCCCCCCCTATACAAACCACTGCATCACTGCTGACCTCAGAATCCACTGCCTACATTGTTTAATACATTTAAAAATAGGCAGAGCAAGGCAATCTAAAGGTGCTGATGTGACTAAAACATATTTATGTTAGAGTTCTCCCCTTATGAGCACTGTAATGCAAGGTCAGTGCATGTGTTATTCATCAGGTACTTACAAGGAAATTTTAATACACTATGCTATGAATAGAAAGCTGAAGTTTTCTCTTTACACTTTCCTCTTTTCTTCTTTTCCTCCTTTTTTTTTTTTTCCCTACAGCTTGCCTGTTAAGAAATCTTCATGAATGGAGCCTATTCATCATTTTTATCGCTCTTTCTCATTGTTCCCAAGAGGTACAATATTATAATAAATGCATATGCTATTCCAAATGCTTCTGATGATTTTCAAATTGGAAAGGTTTTGGATTTTACACTTAAAAGTTTGGGAAAACACGTTAAAGATTTCTTTTCTTCTAAAGACACATCCAGGAAGAATGTTTGTTCCCCCTTCATTCTCCTTTTCCCTTCTCTTCATGTCTTCACAGTTAGGAAAATAATTCACTTAATGAATTTTTTCCTGTCAGATCTAGGACAATTTCCTCTTCATTTTACTTTTTGATACTGCTGCTGCTCATCTGTGTTTCCTGACCCCTCAGGGGCTTTATGCTAAGCTTCTCTTGCCAGCACTGATGCTTGTTAATGCACTGGACTGAGAATATGCAGAATAAAATAGATGTTAATAGATATGTAGAGTCCCAGAGGCCTTGCTGCTCCCCCTCTCTGGCATGGCAGACACTGTCTGCATGGCTGCTCCTCTTCCTTCCTCTGAAACAACCAGTCTGCAAAATCATGAGGAAAATACACAACTTTGCATACAGGAACATCTGTTAAGTTCTTCCCTTAGCCACCATGTGCGTGAATAAAAATTAGCTGAAAATAGGCAATAAGTTGTCCTTGAAATTGAACAACCTTGTTTTATTTTTACATACTTTAACAGTGTGTTTCTACTCAAAGGCTGGAGCCACTGGTAGATATTTCTCTTTGCTCAAAACTGAGCTAAACTGTGGCGCTCCAGGACCTGAAGGGAGCCTGTAACAAACATAGAGAGGGATTGTTTACATGGGCATATAGTGACAGGACAAGGGGGAAAGGCTTCAAGCTGAAAGAAGGCAGGTTTAGGTTAGATATGTGGAAAAAGTTCTTTACTCTGAATGTGACAAGGCCCTTCCACTATCCCGGGGTGCCCAGAGGAGCTGTGGCTACCTCATCCCTGGAAGTGTCCAAGGCCAGGTTGGGTGGGGCTTGGAGCACCCTGGGATAGTGGAGGTGTTATAGGATAACCTGGATAGGTTGCTGGGATAGTGGAAGGTGTCCCTGCTCATGGCAGGGGATGGAGTTGGATGGGCTTTAAGGTTCCTTCCAACCCAAACCATCCTGTGATTCTGTGATTGACTGTAAATATTCATTAACATTTTTGAATTTTATGGTTCTAAACTTGAGGACATGGTTAATGACGAGCATAGTCATGGTGCTGGGTTGATGATTTGACTTGGTGATCTTAGATGACTTTTCCAACAATTCTGTGATTTTCTAGTTTGTGTCCTGTCTGCTGTCGCTTCCAACACAGGAGTCAGTTACTCAGGATACACTTCAACATCTTTGAAGTTGATTTCTACACTATAAAGGCAATGGACTGTGAAAAATTGAACCGGAAGTTTATGGGATGTATGCACTAATTGTTGTTCAGCTTAATAGCACTAAACAATGTAGTTTAAAGGTAGATCTGGGTTTGTTTATATGACACCTTCAGCAGAAAAATCAGCAATTTCTCTGCAAAAGGCCTTGATTAAAGTAATCAGTTGGTATTGAAGAGAATGCCAAAAACTCTTCCAAAATTGCCAGCAGAGCTCCATGCTCTGTTGTATCATTAGCAAATACAAACTTTAGAGAAGACTAATTCAGGAATATGACAAGAGATGTGAAATTAAAATGTCTCTAGGAATCTCCCAAGGCAAAAAGGAAAAAAGTCATTTTATTCACAGTTGCCACCAGGCAGTAGTTTGTATCCATCCATAAATTCAGGTGGATATAGGCTGTCTTGGGATGCTTCATTCTGGGAGCAAGGATCAATACAAAGTTATGCTGAGTCCCAGGTGAGTGTCAGGACTGCAGGAGCAGCTTGTGCTTCCACTGATGCTCTTTTTCAGACTCTGAGATTTCCAAACACTGGCGTGATTTCTGTAGGCACATGAGCCGTATTCCACTTACATTGACAATAGCAGTGAAAAAAGAGGAATATTGTTTATTGTTGTCCCCATATGGCTTGGCAGATCCCCTGTTTGCTTTGATACCAAGGAAGTGCAGCTGCACATCCTGCATGAATTTACATCTTGGGCAGCTTTGCCCTTCAAATATAAGCATGGTGACTGAGCTCTGTGATATATAATAATTCATTCTGTTTTTCTCACAATACCTGCCTTGGGAAGGGAACAGTTTGGAGTGTGCATCCTAAATCAAACACTTATGAAACCTTGTTATTCCATGAATGGATACTTTCCTAGTTTATGACGCATAATCTCAGCAATAAGGTAGAGATTTTATTGAATGTATATACACTAACTTACTTGAAAAATATGCATGCAAATGTTGCTCCCATTTGTCTTCCAGAAGGCAATTAATGTCTCTCTTCCTCTGGTACCAGGTAGCCTACTGGGACATAAAAATAATTAATGCCTTGGAAGCACTACCTCACAGAATTTTATGGTTTTTTTTATTTAAGGGAAAACATTTCTACTACAGGTTAAGAAAATCAGGCTAAGATTTGTGTTCCCTGGAGATAATTCTGGTGCTTTAGCAGAATCTGTTTGCATTTCTCTCAGAGGATAGCCTGGTATTCCTGCTCCATGCAGCAGCAGGGATTCTGGACAATATCAGTATGTCACAACTTGTGACATTAGTGCAGGTTCCCACATATCCTTCTCAATTCCTCAAAATATTTCTTGGACAGCATGCTCTCAAAAGAGCTAGGCTTCTCCAATGCTGAAACTTTGCATTAGGGAATCCGTGCAAGTATTCCTGTTCTTCATGTTGGTGTATTTAAAAGAAGAGTTTTGTTCCATTTTTAAGGCATAATTAACAATCTAGGTAATGACATTCCAACCCTTATTTTCTTTTGTGTGAGTCTTTGGTTGCACTTGACTTTTTGCTCCAATCTGGTGCTTCCATTTGTGATTCAGTTGGAAACATCTTGCTGGAAAAAAAGTGTTACATACACCAGTTGTGAGGGAAAAAGAAGGAAATTCTGCTTGAGAGTAAAAATATTAGTGTGCATCTCTGTCTGAAAGGTCACTTTTGGAGCTCTCTTGTTTTGGGTGTACCTTATGAATACATCACCATATATCTGGTGTAGGGGAAGGTAGGTGGACATTGTGATTTGAAATGCAAAAATTTAATACCCAGCTGCTTTGTATTTGCCCCAGAATTACTCTGCCTGCAGTAAGCAGGAGCAGCGTCCCCCAGGCAATGCGTAGTTAGCTCTTTAATTTGGGTGTAACTTAAAGTTGTCTAAATAGAATCCATATTTATGCTTTAAACAGAGAGGGATATTAAGGGAACTACTTGGAGCACTCTAAGCTTTGTTGTAAGACTGCCAATTTAATTTTGTATCTGACATATTACATTTTGAGTGTCTGGTCTGGTCTGTCAACAGACTAAATTTTATTCTAATGCAAATCAAATGAAAATGAAATGTAACTAGCCAAACACCAGAATGCTTTTGTCTCGTTTTCCTCTGACTCTCTTATACATCATTCTAGGGATGACTCTTGCAGGCTTAATGGATTTGGTTCCAGGGAATGTTTCTGTTGTAAAATAGAACCTTTATTCATCCTCAGCATGGAAACATCTCGCAGGCTCAAAGTTATTAGTAAATAAATCCAAATCACACCTGTGAGGTGCTCTCTGTCTGCAGTCATTCTCTGCAGCTCCTCTTGTGCTCTCCATATTAAAGAATTAGATTCAAAAATGAGAAGGAATCTATACTACAGAGACATCTGCTAAAGTGGTGCTGAAGCTGCCCAGACCAACAGGTAAAAATGTCTGAAGGCATCTTTGATGTGGAAGATGCACCTCACGTAGGCTGTGTCCGACAGAGTTTGGTGACCTTGTGCTGGGGCAGGCTGGCACAGTGCAGGAGTGATGCTCTTGCTCTGCTTCTCTCTCAGAAAAAAAGAAAAAAAAAAGTAAGACTATATTAACAGATGGTGAAAAAAGGTAGAGAAATACTTAGTAGAAAAATATGAGCTGTTTACAGAAGGAATACAGAAAATTACTTGCTAAGTCACAAGTATGCTTATATCCTCTTACTTGTTTCAACCATATAAACCCCTAGCAGAAACAAGTCTGTTCAGTGTTCTGACATTTCCCAGCCTAAAAGTTAACCTGAGCTCCGAGGCCCTAAACCAGCAAAAATTAAATTAAAATTATGTCTGTTTTTCTCTGAATTCACAGTGATGTCAGACACTGGTTTCATGTGTAAAAAATGTTTAGCAGCAGAACAAATATGGTTTGGAGTCCCAGGAAAAATTGTCTTAAGGATCCTGCAGAAAATCTATGAAATCCAGTATTTATATATATGTAAAAAGAGCTAATTTGGGACACCCATTGTGAGTAATGCTAATCATATGCTAGTCATATCAATACATGTAAATTAATATTAAATAAATCATTAGAAAAAAATAAATTCTAATTATAGCAATAAAAATACTTATGACATGATGTGAAAAAGGTATTAAAATCCCCACCTAAAATCTGAACATGTGGGATTGTATGTGAAACCATGCCTGCAAATGTACAACTCTCAGTGCTGAAGAAAAGCCTTTTAAATATATCTTGCACATGTAAATTTAGTCTGAAGACTATAATATATAAGCTGCCAAATGATGTGAAGAATTGGCTGCTGTAGATGCTGGAAACAAAGCAAAATGGATGTGCTGAAGTTGTGAGAATAGTAATAGCCACAAGGACAGAATGTGATAAATCCATAAGGATCAATTTTTCTGCTAAAAATGAGCTCAGCTCAGAATGCAGTGTGGTGTCCTGAAACAGGTTTCATTTCTTATTGTTTTTAGACAATCTTTCCTTCTTTACAATGGTGGAATTAAGTGCACTGTGCTTTGAAAGTTCTTTGAATACATTTAGACCAAAGACGTTTAGGACAAATTAATGATGATATTTTTTCCTGTGATATATCTGTGGTAAAGAGCTTGTAATGAATGTATAAAGAAACAAGAGCCAAGATAAATTTGCAAGGAAAGAGTCTAAAAAGCCCAAGATGTGCAGAAGAGAAAATGCAAAGGAAATTTTCATATGGTGATTTAACCGTTTCATTTTAGGTCTTGAAGAGTTAATAAGAAAGGCTTTGGAAGCTGCAGGGAGAAGAGAGTGCTGGTTCCTGCCTTTATGCCCACAAAGAATATATTTAGATGCAGAAATTAGATTTAAGCTGGAACAAATCTATCCGTCCAAATGGTGTGTGTGTATATATATATATTCAGGATGTGATTATTTTCCAATGATGGCTTTAGCTGACAGGGGAAGGATGGGCACATTCAGAAGAAGATTTTGAGACTTTCCTTTGGGGTGAGAAGCAGAAAGCGGGGAGTGGGTTCAGGTGCCCTAACTGGTAAACTGTGGGGATGCTGGGCAGCGTGTCACGTTGAGAACGCTTTCCCAAGTTTCCCAGTGGTGAAAGCTCTTTGCAGGTGTGCTGGCAGCTGAGGAGGAGGAGGAGTGTGAGTGGCAGCCAGGTGCAGACACAGCGCAGCATCCTGGACTCTCTGCTGGCGCCTGTGGTGAAACCGCACTCCGCGCTCCGTGTTCCATGGCTCTGAGCTCGCAGCCATGCAGGGTTTGGCTTGAAATGATGAGCCACTGCAGGCTGGGTGCTGCTGGTGTGTGCCTCTCCCACCATGCTGCTGACCTATTTCAATTCCTTGCTCTTCAGAGTATGACTTTGAAATCTGCCATGATGAATCCAAATTAGTAAGACCTGCTGGAAGATTTCACAGCTAGAGCCCTTTGCAGGAAATGCTTTCTCTGAATTATGCTCAGGGAATGGACTTTCAGGTAGCTTGTCTTTTCTTTTCTTTCCTTTTTTTTTTTTTTTTTCAGTATTGCTGCTTAAAATTTCAGCTTCAAATATTCTGTATACAGAAGGATCTGGTGCAACTGCTACAGAGCAGGGATGAATAGATGTAGTCCAAGAAAATCCATAACTCTTAAGATTGAAAGGATCAAAAAAGTAGCTGTACTTCTTATACTGTTGTTCCTGTAAACTTCACAGCTTTATTCTGAAAGTGAAAGACCTGTGGAAAATAAGAGGTTGAATATATTTTGTAGAAGGACAAATGAATCTTGTTGCTTCAATGGCCATGCAGTTTTTTGTATTTGCTGTCCACCAGTCTTGTAAAGGATAAGGGAAACTCCTCCAGCCAAGCTGCCCAAACAATTCCATGTTGCTCCCATAAGTCAGTTCATTAAAGATGTTCAAGTTAGCCTAGATATCCACATTCCATTTTAGAGCCATTTAAAATATACAAATTGAACATAAGACAGCAATTTGGAATCACATGCATTGTTTTAATGTTTTATTACAAGTACCGATCAAAACTCTCCTGCAAAAATAAACATTTTAGTTATTGAACAGAAAGAGACATATTTCCTCCAAATGTCATATAACCCCCACAAACTACAGTCTTTAAAGTGGTGAAGGAAACTTAGTTTTTCTATGAACTTCAAAGAGGGTTGAGGAGGGGAAAAAAAAGGTGGGGATCACCCCCAATACCTGACCAGCTCTCTCTCCTTTTGGAATTACCCTCTCATCTGAGATCCAAAGTCTGTCTTGATCACTGGATGCTGTTAAAAGTGGCTGAAGTTGGCAGGCAAGTGAGAGTAGCTCCACTGACATCCATCCCTAACTACATATTTAATTTGGTAGATACGTAAATTGTGAGAACATCCAAATATTGATTACATTCTGTGGGAACTGGCTGCTTTCTTTAGATGGAATGAGATCCTTTGATATGTACCTCTATCAAATGTTGGAGAACATCAGGCAGCTGTACTTAAGTTTCATACAGCTTAGGGATGTTTTCCTCCAGAAAAATTATTTTATATATTAATTTAAGCATCCAAATGCAGAATTTGGAATTAATGAAAACCAACCTCCACATTTCAGGAACTTAAGGAGATTAAATTTTCAATTACTTAATTATGGTCTATGAAATACGCAAAAAAAAAAACCCTGAGTTTTGAGCAGTATTTTTTTTAAAAAAAATAGAAGTTTTATAGCAGTAGGTGCTTTGAATTGTCCAGGGTTTGATTTACAATAGGGAAAATAGCCTTTTAAAAATTTGTTTCTACTGTTAATAAATAACCCAGAGCTGAAGCTTCAATTTTCAGGGGAGCAAAAAATAGGTTATATTAATAAAGGACTGGGAACTTTTATTTTCACTCTCTTGGAAAAGGAACAGATTGTGTCTCTTAATGACTTTGCATTTGTTTTTGTAGTGAGTTTGGAATGGATCTGAATTGTATCAACATTTATTATTACTACTAATATCTGGACTATAGTTAAGCAGATATATAAAATGCTCGTGATGAGTTGATACTGAGGGGATGGAGTATGTGCACACACACCTTGAAATAATTAAGAATGTATCCAAACATTCTGGCCAAAATGAGCTGGGTCCACCGTAATTTCCTGTTGTTGTTTTTCCCTAGACAAACTAAGCTGAAAAGAGACATCAATTTAATTTGGTGAGGGATGGGTTGTCTGTCTGATGTCTTGCTCGTGTCTTGCCAACAATTATCTTGTCAAGAGGTAATGTGGACAACAGAGAAGCAGTTGCAAAACTTCTGAAAAAGGTAAAGTTTCCACTGCAATAAAACTTGACCTAAAAACAAACATGTTGTTATTTAAAGAACTTAATGTGCTTGTTTTCCTGTAAAACAAATGTTGCCTTTATAATTGACATTTTCTGGACCTGAATCCCTGCACCTTAATGCAGATCACGGCACAAAACAGAATTAGACCTGAAATGAAGATTAATTAGAGAAACATGGTCTAGAGCTGTGTCTGTGCTGTTTTTCAGTGCTGTTTGTTGAAAAAAATATAGCTGGAATGCTCTTGCCCTCATGGTGTCCTTGTGGGACTGGGCACAGTGGTAGCTGGGAGCAGCTTGGGCCATTGCAGCCAGCTGCCCTGCCAATGCAACAATATATGTGGGAAGGAGTGATCTCTTTTTAGACTGTTATTGATCAGTATGATCAGCTTTAAACTCTGAGCAATTGTTCTCCGTCTGTTTTAGCTTTAAAGGTTTTTGTTTCTTCCTCTGATCAAAGAAAGCTCTAGTGTCCAAAAGATGATCTGTTTCTTTCCAAAAATAGCAGTTAGAAATATCACCTCTTCCTCCAATCCTTGGCTTATTTATATCCTGAAATTATCTTGGGTGAAACACTGCTGGTACTTTTGCTCTGTGTATGGCTATTTAGAAACTGTGCCCAGTGAGATACTGAGTATTTGTTGAAAGTCTGTACACATGTGCCATACAGAGGCTCTAAATATGTGTCCAGGTCACTGTGAAGCCTAAAAATCCCTTTAGACACTGAATTTCTTGATGCAATGACATATCTGACTTGGTGCTACTTCTACCCATTGGACACACTTAGGAGGGAAAAAGGATCCTCTTTTTCTAGATGTAGCTTCAGATGCTGCAGAACCATCAAAGTGGGAGTGAGAGAGGTTGGGCAGCCCACGGTGAGAGGGAAATTTGGTCTTCAGTTGGCTTTAGTGCTGCGGAATAACTTTTGATTGTGGCGAGCTTTAAAGATTTTATAAAAATATCTATGTCAGCTCTCAGGCAGCAAGCTGGCTTGTTGGGGAAAGAATTTTGGCTGGAAGATATCTTCTGTACTTAGATGCAGTAAATGTATAGATTTAGGCTAAAAGGCAGAATGAGATTGAATTTACTACTTGGATTTTTCTTTTGGAAAGACCTGGAAACTGATTATGCATTTAATAATGCTGAGGCACAAGATGGCTGAAACATTTTCTTTCTTTGCTTTTGTAGCTCCTTTGTAAAGGTTACAATTTTATCTTTTGGAGCTAGTTCAGACACTCTGGGTTTTATTTCCATTTAATTTTACAGCAAATATTGAAAGTGTGGTAATGTTATTTGCCTTAAGTTTGGGGTGGGGGAGAGGCAGAAGCCTTGTGTTTAGTGAGAAATGGAATCTCTTAATACTTGCAATGTGTAAAAATTAAAAAATTATTTTCTTAAAAGATCTTTTAAGATCTCTTCTTAAATAAAGAAGACATTACAGTGTCACAATGAAAATACTTTTACCAAAGCTGTGATTTTACAGTTTTTGCTGAGTTATGATGACATCATAACGCATGCTTTATTGTGGTGCCAGTTATGAGTTTGTTAAAAAAAGGGTGGTTTTTGATGTTTGTATGCATATAGTATTGGCTTTTGTTAGTAATTCTAGAGAATTGTTTCTCCTTTTGTTGAATGGGAGTTTCAGACAAAAATTACACAATAGTTAGCACCAGGTCTGCACACAAAATACACCCCCATTTCTTCTGAAGACAGAACTGAATTGGACATTCAGTTCCAATGGCACTAAATCAAAATGGCACTAAATCAAAATGGCACTAAATCACTAAATTTCCATGTATGAAGTTCTCCAGTAACATTTTTGATGATTAATTTCTGATACTTGCCAGATTACTGGGGCCATAACCATTTTTCTGATCTGTATTTTGTTTTCAGTATCTTGTGCAATGTGACCTTGTCCCATACTTCTGAACATCGTGTGGCGGCTCTAATTCAAGTGCCTTAATACTAGTATCAATTCTTTGTTAAAATTAATCCAAAAATAGTTGTGACTGATGAATGACTAAGAAAATAGCAATGGTGTTCGTAACAGCTCATGGGAAGAAAAAGAAGCAAAATGTTAAAGTGATTTGTGAAGTTTTCTGCTCATCCTTAAATATTCATGGAAGTTTGGAAATGGATGCTAGCATCTCATTGCCATGGTGAGCAACCCTTTGTGTGACATGAGTGTGAGTAAGTGTAAAGCAGAAACCTGGCCACACCTTCAGCTGCTGGTTTTGTTTACATTTATATGGGCTATGAAGGAAATGTTTTGCTTTCTGCATTAGCCATGAGGAATGTGTAACAGCAAAAGCCACAGAAAGATGTAAGGAGAGGGTAGAAAAACATGGGAGCAAAAAAAATCAAGGTAAATATAATAATTGGTTGTTGTTCACAAATTATAGAAATGTAGATTGTGGCTGGCTGCTGTTAGAATGAAGATGCAGAAAACTTTATATTGGCTGGTATAGGAATCTTCCAGTTGACACTAATGCCAAGGATGTCATTGCATTGGGTCAAGGAATCATGGATAAAAAGTCAAGACAAGGATTTATATCATACCTTTAGTTTTGATTACTATGGAGCTCTCTTTGTCTAAAATTTGGCTTCTGCTTGAATGTCTGATTTTTAACATGTTCGATTCATAATTTCAAAACTCTGCATGAAAATACTTTGAGATACATACTAGAGGCTATAGTATTTTTAGCAAAGCAGGGAAAGGTTAGTTTAACTGAGTAATGTTGCTTTCTAGTCTGGGTCAGCCTGTATTTTCAGCCTCCCACATTTCTGAGATGTCAGGTGGCTAAATAAGGATTGTGTTCTTCAGATTCATTAATTTATTTTGTTTGTCCTTCACACCCTCTTCAAGCAGTGCTGCAAACAGTGGGAGCAATTTGAATCAAATAAAGGGATAATATAAAACAGATTATGTGGTTCAGTTGCCTCTAAAACCTTGCCACTAAAGCCCAAGGTGAAATGTGGCTGTGAGACTTGGGTAAAGCCATCTCAGATACCACCTGCAGTGCCCACTGACCTTCAGACAGCTGCAGCACTCTTTGCTGTCTTAAGTAACTTTCTTTCTTTTGTAAATATTTGAACTTTTTATCTTACATCAGTGCTTCTAAATATTTAGTTGCATAGCACCTGTTTTATTGTGGTAAAACTACTGATATTTTCACTGGTGTTATTCACTAGCACAAAGTCTCAGTATCAGCATTTTGTTAAAACAAAATCCTCACTACTTATATTGTCCTTATATTGAAGAGAAAACTTTTGAGACTGGAATATTTTAGCTAAATAAATAGGAGATTTTCAGCAGGGACCTGTCAACTATGGTTGAGGAAGAACAGCAGTGTGCTTTCAGCTTCCCTTTGAGCTTTTGTTTTCCCTGTGCAAAGAAACAAAATAGGACAAGGTCTCAGATCCCTCTTTGTGGGATGGAAGGAGGGCAGGGCAGAAGAATATGTAGCTTTGTTCTATCTTCCTTCACTCACCTCTTGCTCAGTGTCAGCTTGGAATTCAGTAAAAATAGATTTTTGCTGTGTCAGCTTGTGTCCCCTTCAAAGGTCAAAGTCAAACTCTACTTCTACCTTCTGGTAAATAATCTCTATGTGTAAAACTCTCCTACTTAATGGCTTTGTACCCTTTGGTAGAGATGCACCCTCCAGAGCCATGTGTTTGAGGAATGAACAGTGGATTGCTGGCTGCATGGGATATTAATACTTGTGGCTTTTGGGGCCATTCTGCAATTAAAATTCAAGCCAGAGGGCTGATACAAGGTTGGGGTTTCCAGTATCTGAATAGTGCAACTCCACCCCAATTGCATGCCACAAGGTCCAACAGTTCACCTTTTTAGTATCTGAAAGGTCACAGGCTGAACCATGAGCTTCCTTTAGAGCTTCTTCCGGAGGCACCTCCAGCTCTGTTCCTAGAGCACAGCTCCTAGGAAATTTGGAATCTGGATTTTTTGGGTGTTTATTTGGACTATCTCTTTCTGGATTTCCCCACTGGTGAATATATAGTGCTGTGTAAAAGCAATGGGAATGCCCACAATGCAATGCAAAGGAAAAAAAATAAAAGAGAAAGCTGTAAACCTAACATGAGCTGATGTAAGCTGCCAAGGAAATGGCAAAGGGGTAAAAAATGGAATAATTTTTTCTGACAAAAAAATGAAAGGCAAATATAAGGTAGAGGACTGTACAAGAACCCTTTGCACTCTCTCCTGAATCTGCTTTGTCCTTGTAGTGAGATCTCCCCTGGCAGCATTTGTGAAGGGTATTTTTTGTGAAAAGTCAGTTTAAGAAATGAAGCAGTGTGGAAGGTGGAATTACCACTAATTGTTTCTTTCTTCTGCCCTGATCAGATTCTGTTTCTCTCTCTGGCAATCCTACCAGTTGCTGAGCAAGAGAAGAAATTCAGATTCAGATTTGAAGATGTAGCTTTTATTTTTAAATTTTTTTTCTGTTGAGGTTTATGCTATATGTAAAGGTTTAGTGGGCTCCAGTCAGGGAAGTTTATCTTAACAGACAGTGTGATAGCAGCCATGTGCTACAGCCAGCCACCTCCAGTCCTACCTCATCCTGTAAAACATGTTAGCAGCAGCATGTTTTGCAACATCAGTGACAATTTATGAGGAAAAAAATTCTTGCTTTAGTCTTTAATTATCTAACCTGAGATATCAGTTGCATGCTTCTACTTACTCCCACTTTTATTCCTTTGTAACAAAGAACCTGTGGTGGATAATGAAACCATAGCAAGGTAGGAGAGCTGATGTTTCTGTGGGTATATGTTATGGCACTACTGAAAATTAAGGCTAGAAATTAAGTAATTAGAAATATTTGACGCAGACTGAGCTCTTGAAGTTTGCTGCAACCCCCTATTTTCTAGCTACTTTTTATGAAGCAAGAGCATCACTAGATATAGTCTCCTATAAAAAATAGGCTCTTTGGTTCTCCTGTTTCATCACTGCACTGTATGATTTGTCCCATCCATGTTGAATAATTTAGGTAAATCATGCACACTGTGTGATTGTAATTTGAGTGAAAATAATTATTGACACAGTTATTCACTAGCACTGAAGTACTGACTGCTCTCCTGATAGAGCTGTTGTGATTCCCCTCAAGTGCTGCTCTCTGCCTCTAATTATTTTGTCTACAGATCCTCTCCAGAAGTTGTATGTACAAAGGTGGAAGCAGAAATATCACTTGTTATTTATATTCAGTGTGATCCTTTGCAGACAGTTGTTGCACTACAATCCAGGAAAGCTATATGTCACAAGCTAAGGAGTGGTCACCTGTGAAGTTGGATTTGAACTTGTAGGTGGGAGAGCTGAGAGCTTAGTGTGACAGCTCAGGGGGGGCAATAGAGGAACATGTAATACAGCAAAGAAATAAATCATTAGGATAATGCAGAGTAGAAAAGAGGAACCAAGAAGGAACTGATGCAAGATGGAAGAAACCAGAACACTCCATTACATTCATGGTAGGATTAAATTTAAGAGCAGCTTGGAGACTATGCTGCTTAATTAAACCTAATAGTGTTAAGAGAGCTGTAGCTGGACATACAGCTGCCTGCTGATGGAAGAAGTCAGGAACCCAAAACCCTCAGAAAATCAGCAGGAAGAAACTACTTTCTGTTGCTGAAGAGTTGAGGCAAAAAGGTCATCTGGCTGGAATTGCAAGTGAATAGCAAATTAACTCTTTGTTCTTGACTTCTTTCCTGAAAGTTTCTGATTAGGAGTGACTCTTTGTTCTTTCAGTTTTTCCACCACTTATTTGAACTGAAATTATTTCTGTGTGCAAGTATTAATTCTGCACATACGTTGGATGGAAAATTTTAAATGCATAGGAGGTGAACCAGAAAATGCCACATTTTTCAGCCTATTTCATTTATATGTTTCAGTGATGTGCAGTCCCGAGGAAAATTTGATCTAAAAGTGTTACTGTGTTGTTTTGTGGTGGAGAAGTGGAGGGAGGAAGGGAGAATGGCTGAATTTATTAAAGATGGTTGAAGGATGAGTATAATTTAAAAATCCTCATGTCTGATTCCTTAAGGTCATTTTTCAGTAGGGGTTTTTATATCTCTTATGTTCTATAAGTATGTTATGCAGCTTAAAAACACAGTCATGTAAATAGTGTAAAGAGAAAAAACATTGTCAGAGTTAAGCTGCTTAATAATAGAAAGACTCCACTAAAAATAATCAATATATTTTAAAGAGCTTAAATTTGCCACTTTATATTTCCATGTGCATAATGTGCTGGTGCTGCACTGGAAATGGAGGAGTTGTGGGGCAGTCTATACTCTTCTGGAGAATTTAATTCCTGTATATTTCCCAATGTGGAGGGCAAAACCTTTCTGGAAGAGTGTGAGCTCTGATTGCCCACAGATGATGTGCTGTAGGAGAGAATTGATATTGTCAGAGACATCCACAGAACATGTGCAGGAAGTCTTTAGCACAATTGCAGCTGGCAGAGAGGACAGTAAAAGATTGTTATCCCAGTGTTGCTTCAGATTAACATGGTGAAAGGGTTGAGAAAACAGGGAGCTAGAAATCAGTGCTGAGTTTTCAGCCCTGAGGAACTGGGGCTTTTGGAACGGTCTGTGCTCCATCCTGAAAGGTATTCTGTAGGGCTCTAAGCAGAAGCATCCCAGATTCTTCTGGGAGAAATCACTCTTCTGCATTTCATTCCTTAAGCCTGTCCTGTCAGGACTCAGACACCTCAGGATTTTGAAAACAGTTCATCCCCAACTGTACTAGGATTGCTGCAATGTTATTTGTTGTAGGATAAGATAATCTTCCTATCATCATTGTCACAGAGGAGACTTGGAACAGTTTCCAGTTCACAGGTCCATATAGACGCTTCTTTCTGGGTAATGAGAATGATGGGGTCTGGAGGGTCTATAATCTCCCCGAGTGTCTGTTTTGAGCTTAAGCTTGCTAAAATGGGGCTTGAATAGTGCTGGAGAGTAAACATGCAAGCTGTTCATAACAATTTTTGAGTTATATGCTGCACTGAGCCAACACCAAGGTATTCTGAAAGTTTTAGCCACGGTTAGTCCTCCAGCAATAAATGAAATACCCAAGGCCAAGAATGAAGAGGTAATGGCTCTATTAATGTCAACTTTTAGCTGGCTTTTGAGGCTGCTTTAAAAGAATGAGATGGAATGGGAAGAGGGAGAAACTTGGAAGAATCTATTATAATTAGAAGGCAAAATTGAACTCTAGGTTTATCCTGATGCAAATGCAGATTAGACACCTTTTGCTTCTGGCATGAGTTTGGAGTTGCACTGGTTTAAATGCTGGCTTGTGTGTGCTGCATTAAACATTCTTGCATAGACAGTGGGAAATGCCTGAAGTGCTTTACACAGTCCATGAAAATTGGCATCCTTAGGGGACTCCCTCCCTGCTCTCATAATTTCGCCGCTTCATTTATTCACTAAATGACTGTTTCTCTGTACAGCTGGGATAGACACTTGAGGGGCAGCAGATCCTTGTGCTTTGCTGTTCTCCAGGCAGCTGAGCCTTCTGCTCCACTCACCTGCTCCATACACCAATAACTCTTCCGGCAAACATAGCCAGGAGCCACNTATATATATATATATGAGTTTTTAATTCTGCATCTGCCAGATATTGCTAGAAACCCTTATAACAACATCTATGGTAAAATAGAAAAAAGGGAACAATGGAATTTCTGTTAAAAGATGCTTTCAAAACTTATTTTACTGCAGATGATTTCTGTCTCACAACTAGTTGCAAACAAGATGACTATTCTGATGAGATTTGTATAAAGTTAGTGACTTCTGTGATGAGGGCAGAAATTTTAATTATAGAGAAATGCATACTACTTTATTCCTGCCTTTGTTAGAAATTCCCATTTTTTTACTTTTATAAATGCCTTTTCTTACAGTCTTTAATGGACTGTAAACTAATTGGAGATAAAACCTTTTTTTCATAATAGAAATGAATGTTAAGAAAAAAAAATCATCTAGAAAAGTCCATAAGGTAGCACTGGTAGTTTCAGATGTGTCTGACTGAAAACTAGGAAAATTAGACAGTTTTTTCTCATGTCAACCAGAGTCCAGTTTGCATCTGGACAATTAATGTAAACCTCAGGGTTCTGAAAATGTTATGTGTCCTGAGTTGCTTTGAGTAGTTCTCAGGGCTCCAGCTGAAGCACTTTGGAAGCTTGATTCATTCACCAACAGAAGCTTTTCTGTCAAAAATACTTCTTGCTGTTTAGCCTGCATTTTCACTGCCAGGAACATTTCTTGATGTTCAGTCTATATATGACCTTTCTTAGGTTCCTTGTATATCCTTCAAAAACTTCCATATATAGGCTTATGTAGACAACCTACTCCTTGGTGGGATTTTTTTGTAGTTCTTGACTTACTCTCGTAATAGGTTGGTCCTGTTTCTAGTTAACTAACATAACTGGGTTTTTTTAAACCCTTAAATAATTATTTTGTATTGGAGAAACATTTTATAAGATATATGGCTCATAAATGCACTTCATATATGTTTGTGTGTGTGTATAATTTTCAAGTGAAAATTTGAGTATGTATTTAAAGTGTTTAAAATGTAACAAGAGGCTTTTTGAGATGAGATTATTCCAGGTTCGACCTCAACACAGCAAGTGTATTAAAGTTTTATGAGTAGTTTGTACGTCCTGAAACATTAACTTGCTTCTGACCAGCAATAAATATGTAATGTTGGTTGCTGGGTCCTCCACAAGTGATGGGGTTTTGTGCACTATCTTTTAAAAAAAAGAGACTTCTCCCATGACCAGATTTGGTGGAAAATATAACTAGTTACCACTTTTAAATGCTTCCCAATAATGGCTTATAATTGGTAAATGTCTTGGTAAATAAATAATGATGTTTCATTCTTCTGAAATATTCCCTGCAAATAGCTCAGTCCAATTAAAGTGCTCAGTTTATTGATCTGTGTCCTATTCTTTCTCTTTCATCTTGCTGCAGGTCTTTTCATCCTTCTCTTACTGTTGGGATTCATCAGTTTCAGTTTACATCTGCATTTGCAAATGATTCTGAAATACAAGCTGCTACTTGGAAGCTGGGAAGTTTCCACCACCTTCACTGGATAGGATCAGAATTTGTACTCCAAGGATGCTGAGGTTTCTGTCTGTCTTCCTACAAAGTGATTACTCACATAATTAATTAAAAAAGCCTACTGAATGTTTCCATAAGGCATTATTCTGGCACTGTGGAAAGACCTAAATATAGAAGTCTTTTTAAATAAGAGAAGTGACTTTTTGCTGTGTTTGTTATTAAAGAAATTGCAGATAATATGCAGCATTTATTTAAGACAATCTGCCCCATGGTCTATATAAATTTAATTGCCACTTTTTTGGCCTGTTTTCTTGAGCAGTAGGAAAATACAGCTACAAAGCAACAACAAGCACATTTTGTAAACATGGAAACTTAAACTGATAAGAGACAAACTGCAAGTTAGTATATGTGGAAATATTTGGAATATGCCTACAATATTTCTGGGATGTTTGGAGCTTGTATCTTTATGTGAGCAAGCAGTTGTTGCTCTGGCTGTTTGTATTTGCTTAACCTTCCTTTATCAAATGAAATCCAGAAAAAAATACAATTTCTGTCTGAGACAAATATGATTGGAATCCCCAGAAAGACTCTAAAGGTCAGTTCACCTGTTTTGAAATATTATTCCTCAGTATCTACAACGTCTTAGTGACATTAAACAGTACAACGTGTAGGTTGCTAGAAAGTACCCCCGTGTTATATATTTAAAGCACAAGCTTTAGACTTGAAATAAATAAATAAAAATTTTAAAAAACTGTGGTGAAAGACTTCCAACTCTGACCAGAATTTGTGGAATAAGTGTACTGTAGAAACTGGATTTAATTTGTCAGCAGCAGAACTGCGGGTCTGTGATGCTCCTGGCCCTTTGTCTGCTGGTGTGGTTAGATGTGGTTCTCACCAAGTCCAGGGACTATTGGTAAAGCTGACCTTCCAGCCCTATTTATTTTGAAAAGAAAAATAGTGATTGCTTTATGCATAAATGGGCAAATATTTGCATTTTATAATCGTTTACCTAGAGATTAGGAAAACTGAATCATAACGAGGCACTTTTCTTCCTTTGAAATGGAGTAGAATTTTGATTAGCTTTATTTCTTATTTAGGAAATACGGCAATATAGGAGGCACACTGTTGTTATATGTTTTCCTTCTTTTGCAGTGAGTTTTATATGAGGCTTCTTAACAAATACTGAAATAATTTATTGGGCATCTATGCAGGCATTTTTTTTTTTTAATTTGCAATTGTTAGCTAGTTAATTTCTATGGAGAGAAAAAGTGATAGCTCTGGAAATCAGTGCAAGCTGGGCATGTAACACTAGGGTTCCCTCTGAAAATTTCCTTCCCAGAGTTAATCAGTAAATGGGAAACCTTATGTGAGCAATGGGGTGAATATGTGTATGTAAGTAACTACAGCCACATATAGATATAACTCAGATATTCCAGTCAGCAAGAGCATCACACAATAGTGGAAGAGTGATTTCAGTTGGCAAGCAGAGTTCAGGGCAAAAAAAACTGAGGGAAATTAAAGGCTGAAATGAGAAATGTCTCTGTAAGTGACTGCTTCCATATGATCACACTAAGATTATGTTCAGTTTCTCAGAATATATGTCTATGATTAAATTTCACTCCTGAGCTACCCTGGGTTCAGCACGTGATTGAGTCACCTTGAATCCAATGATTATTTAAATGAGAAAAATCATGTTCAACATAAAAATAATAATTTTTATTTCATGTAACTCATTTATAACATGCCCCTCTCTGTTAGACACTGATACCAGAAACATTTCAAACTGTTGGAAAATACATAGGAGTTCAAATGTGAATGAGATTTTACAAGGTTTACTTAACTATGCAAAAAGTTGGGTACTAATATCCCAAGCATGTTTTTTAAGAGGTTTTCTGTAATGCAGGGCAAATCTGAGAGAAGAAAATGTTAATTTCAATATAATGTGGCAAAGGGAGCACCTGTTACTTACATTTGTATTGTGTTTTCATGGCTTGATCATTCAGTAAGGTGCAATTTTACCTCAGAGTAGTTAAGATAGCTATGGGGGGAAAAGGTCGTGTTCCCAAGATTTACAGGATTTTCCGGAAAATACTGAACAATCTCCTGTCAGGTGCTGAAGGTCACCAAGGTACAGACTAAGCTTTGTGGAGGTCAGAATGTGACCTGTTTCTGGGAAAGCTCTGGTTTGAATGGAAAAACCTTCATTAAAATGTAAGTGGCAAAGCAGACCAGCCTCCTGTGGTTCGTCTCATACTTGCACAGTGACACACTGAGCTGTTGCTGTAGCAGAGTCAGGACCATACTTCATAAGATTAAATTCTGTGATTTTTTC
The DNA here is from genome assembly GCA_013400175.1 of Phainopepla nitens. Taxonomy (NCBI): domain Eukaryota; kingdom Metazoa; phylum Chordata; class Aves; order Passeriformes; family Bombycillidae; genus Phainopepla; species Phainopepla nitens. Next base: position 124,204 of record VXBQ01000678.1, on the reverse strand, counting down.
TTGTTTTTATGTCTCTGTCAGCATAAACCTCTAGTTTAGTCACAAAAAAAAAAAAAAAGTACCAGAACCAAGTGCAACAAGGCTTTGAAATCTCCATTCTTATAAAATTTTTATCACTGGCATAAGCAGCTTGAAACACAATTAACCTGTTATCAGAAGCAGGTTTTATTTATCCTTGTGGTCAAACCATTGATGTTATTGATCTGTTTGAGGGCTAATCGCTCCTGTGTGTAATCTGGGAAGTTGTTACATTGCTTCTGTCCATGACACTGATGTGTTTCAAACTGTAGATCAGGAGCAGCATAGTACAAATTGTAATAATTCCTCTGGTGAGATTGTGTGCTGAGGAGATAAGGACACTTCATTGTTAGCTGGGAAGGAAATTCAAGGGAAGGGGTGAAATGGAGTTAGAGAAAATAAGGAGGTAGGAGGTTTAAAAGGGTTTGGAGACTGGAAAGCAATGTGTGGCCATAAGAAAAGTGGAGTTGTAAAAGTGGTGGGAGGCCAAAGAGGTGTGGGAAGGAATTGAAAGTGTGTGAGGGAGGGCCAAGTAGAGGGCAGAAAATAGTGGAGGCTAAATTGGTGTGAGAGAATAGAAACCTTATCCTTATGATAATCTGTGGCCATATGATTTAAGGGGAGATCTAAAATAAATTACTGCTTAACTGGAAGAGAATGAGTTCATGAGGAAGGTGAGTAAACAACTGAAAATACCAAATATTAGCAGCCTGTTCTCTTTCAGTTTTTCCATGAAAGATTAATTGTTTATAATTATTTTAATTATTTTTAATACAGTCATTAAAACACAACAGGGGACAGGAACAAGACAAAGAATAGGTCAAAGAACTTCCACATCAATTACATGCTTTTGGCTCAACTGGATCTGATGAATTTTTCTCTAGGGCATTTCAGGACTAACTGAAGCAATGTCTGTGCTTAAAATTGGGTAAAATCCCAGAGAACTAGAGAAGGCATAAAATAAACCTTATTTCCAATGACAGATGGAATGCAGAGGGTTTCAGGAAATATTAAGCCGGCAGCCTAATTACAAAAAGGAAAGAAGATGCTGTAAATTTAAATGATTCATATGTATATAAGCAGAAACTGAGAATAAGCTGCTGATATGGAGGTCTGTCAAGAACAAATCATGTCTCTTGTCTGGCTGCTCAAATGAAGACCATATGAGGTAAGGGCACAGTAGCACATGGAATAAAATTTTGGTAAAGGTATGTTTGGAACAATCCATAGCATTTGCAAAAACAAGAAATTAGCACATGGGCTTAGGAAAATTGTGTAGCACGTACCCATTTCATACAAGGGGCAGACACTCATTCCTCCCCAATTAAAAATAGATATCAGCATTCTCCTGTGATGATGGAAGGATTTTTTTTCTTCAGGGTTGTTACTGGACAGAAATCTGCATCCTGTAGGGTAGTGAATCTTGTAGTCAGGGTGTCTGAGTACATTTTTATTCCATTTCAAAGTTTTACAGTATATAAGAGCTGGTACCTCATTGATTATGAATAAGTAAATTTGCATGTTAGCTACATGCAATAGGACATATGCAAACCCAAGAGCTGGTATGTCCTGTAGTAGAAATGTTCTGCCCTAAAACTTTTTCTTCATTTTTCTTTGCTTCTATTGTAGGAAGAGTCTTCAAAACAAAATAGGATGGGCAAACTAATGATAAAACTGGCAAAACACGTTTCTCTTCAGTGGTGTTTTGAGAAGGTTTCACACTCCTGGTATTTAGCAGTACTGTCCTTTGCAATCTGTGATTTTCCTGGTTTTGGGGATGACAGATGATTAAAGACTGATTAGGTTTCAATCTGAGCATGGTTTTCAAGTAGATTTGGAAAAATACACAAGGTGCCTGGAGTTCATATCTTCAGTTCCAACTTGGATGCAGGGTTTGCAAAGTCCCTCAGCAGCAAGAACATGACTGCTCTTTATAATTCTGAAATATTTTTTTACGTCTTATTGCCTGTGGTTTTCATGATGCTTCTGATTTAATATAGAGCTTTTTTTTTTCTGTATTCAAGAGTTCAGTGCCACTGTTGACCTAAAAGTAAATCCCCAGGCTAGTGACCTTAACAAAATCCATGGGCATGCTTCTTCTGGTGATAAAAATTGTCCTTTGAGACTTCCTTTTTAATTTTGGATAATGTTTATTACAATTATTATATGCCACAATTGTACTGATTTAATCCCTCTGTGCCTTGGAATTATTGGGGAGAATGCAAATTGAGGAACTGAGTCTGAAGCCAGCTACCTCCATAATTTCTTGTTTTGTAAGAAGTAGAAGTTTGGGGAAACCACGTTGCCTTCAGAATCATAAACTGACTTACAAACTTTAACACACAGATACTATGGTCCCAGGAGAAAATTCCCTTACCTGTCTCCTGGGCAGTCAGCTGGACACATCTCCCGTGAAGGTGGAAAGTGTCTCTGAACAGTGCCTTGGTGTTCTCAAATTTTGTTGTAGGATTGGTCTGCAAGGGTAAGTTTCCTTCCTCTGAGTTTATTGTTACAACAGGGGCACTACAATATATCTTTGTAACAGGAAACAAGGTTTAGAAACAAGGATATCACTCAACTAGACCCACAAGATGCGTTATTTCTTTTAGATTAACCTTTTTTACAATGTCTGGGGTTTTTTTGCCCCTTTCTTAAAGAAGGGGAGTCTTACATTCTCAGGAAGAACACATTTCTGTAAATAAAAGCAACTTTATTAAATTTCACTATATAATAAGAATATAATGTTTAAAAGCTATGCCAGGCCCCACAAAAAGTGCCCAGCTCTCTCTCTCTTCTTGTCTTCAGTGATTTAGGACTTGAAGCGAGATAAAAATACTGTTTATTTTTGAACATTTCTGTGCTGATCATTAATAAAAAGAAGTTTTAGTAATTAGGCTATGATAACAGAAACTAAATATGCATCAAGAAATCTCATTAATCTCTAAAAATGTAAATGATCTTTTTAGCAGTGTTTTAATTCACTAATACTAATATCAAATTAATATCACATAGTAACTGCCAAGCTTCTTCTCTCCTGTGTAAGAGAAGTGGGAAATGGTATTATTATAATTCTGCCATTTTACAGCAGAAAAAAGCTGAAACAAACACACACAAAGCCAAAACCAAATAAACAACAAAACCAAAAACGCCAAACAAGAAAATCCCCTGAACTTGCATGGTACAATGGGTTCCAAGAAGCCTTGGAATCATTTGCCCCTTCAATCAGCCCCTCACAGCATATACAGGGCACAGTCCATAAAGTGCTGTTTGCATAGATTGGCAGTAAAGTAAATCTTATATTCAACTGTTTTACTGGCAATATTTAAAAAATCGTTGGCTTAAGATGGCTGACAACAGTAGAACTTCAGAAGGCCAAGAGAAATCCAAAAGGAATTGCATCTTTTAGTGACATTGATACAGTGATGTGAAAGAATATTAGAAGTATTAAAATTAAAGGTAGAGTTCCCACAGATTTTTGAGATGTGGCTTCCATCATGTTCTGGTGTAGATATGGGGTGGGAGAGGCTATTCTCAGCAGCTGACGCTGACAAAACTGCTCTCCCTGGATTTTCTTGCTCATTGAGTTGGAAGAGAGTGGCTAAAATGAAGAGTCGCCAGAGTAGCTTTAATAAAAATGCAATTCCGAACCCTTTCCTGGAGGAAATTGTTCTTTTCTGTTGTCTTGAGAGGGAATGCAAACCAGGGGAGATAAGCTGAAGTTCATGTTTCTGAGTGTGTTTTTATGTGCAATTTAATGGATGTCATAAAACATCCATGCTATAGTAAATTTAATATAACCTTCTAAATTCCTGCTGTCACACAGCCACAGAAGGCCTGAGTTTCTGATTTTCTGTGGCCTCTTGGTGCTTTTGGAGCAGCATGAAGTGACCCTGTAACAGGCAAAACTACTGACTGGGGAATCTTGCTCTTGGCATAAAGCTGGCGAAACATCTTTATACTTTGCTGCGGCAGCCACCAATTTTCTGTCATTTTAGGAATGGGAGAGGGGAATTAGTTATTGGGATGGAGAAGCCAGGAAGAAGGATTGAAGCACATGTTGTTCAGAGATGAGGATGGGATGGCAGATGTGAGACCTAAATTTGTGTTGGTGGGAAGCCAGGGCACAACATGCTCCATCTGCTCCTGACTGCATGTGACCCAAACAGATGTGTACTCTATATTATTAAGTGCAATTTACCCTCTGGGAAAGGAAATCCCCCTCTCAGGAGAGAAGAACAAAAGGGACAAGGGGGGGGGGGGAAAAAGAAAATCTTGGTTTTACCCATTCCCTGGATGAAGAATGAAAGTGCCGAAGGGATGTGAGCGTTTTCCTTGTGGTGCACAGTGAAGGTTGGGGTTATGATCCCTCACAAGAGCAGCAGCATGCAGCTGAAAGCTATGGGGATCATGCTCGTAGGAGATGACCTTCCCTCGACAGCAGTGAGTTCTCAAGAGTTTGTCAAAATGTATCACATTTGTGCAGATCTATGCAGGAACGCCTGCTGCAGGGGAAAATTTCTGGTTTCTGTCTGCTTTTAGCAAGAGTCCTCTGTGTTTGACAAAAAATTTCTCCAAGTAGCCTATCTCCTTGAGCACTGCTCAGCTTCCTTCCTATCTTCCAGGCTGCTCTTGCTGAACTAAAACAAGTTCCATTTAAAACCTATCCAGATTGCATTTTTCTTGTTTTTCCTGAAAGCCCAGACACCTACTGTCCATGGGTAGCGAGTGAGCCGAATTAGAGTCTGTTTATGAGAAACAGAAATGTATGCCATATTTTACAAAATGCTGTGCATGTCCTAATATTTTGCATTGTAGGAGCTTGGCTGCAGTGTGTCATAGAAATATGCATTTCCCTTTCTTGGAAAACAGACTGCCTCATTGGAATAAAGGGGAGGTTTATGCTGAGAATAGAAAATGCTTCTGTCTATCCTACTATTTAGCTGAATAAAGATGAAAAGAGCAATAAAAGAAAATTAAAAATAAGATTTTTGCTATCCCTTGAAGTGTCAGAAAAATGCCCATATCATATACATTTCAAGATCATGTGATGACAGTAATTGACCTGGACAACAATGCACTACCGGAGCATGTCAGTAGGGTGGTTTTTTTAGGGGTATGAAATCAGTAGTTGCTTTAAGTAGACATAAGTCTCAGGACTAACTTTTTTCTGCTCAGGGAAAGACTGAAAATGAAATATTCTTTATTGCTCGAGTCTTATGGAGTTTACAAGAGCATAGAGAAATATCATCTTAAAAGCAAGAAAGAACGAGGTGTTTATAAAATGGAAGTATCTGTAAAAACAGCTGGTAGGTGATGAAAGCAAGAGATAAAAGAGACCAAAGTATTATTGTTTCAGAGAGAGAGCTTGGGGATGGAATTAATTTAATTTCTGCTTATTGCCTTGAACATAGCTCCTGATCTAAACCTGTAAGTTTCACCTCTGCCCTTGTGATGAATGCAATGAATTCCTTCAAGTTCCGCTGAATGATAAAGTTCCTGGATAGCAATTAACAGAAAGTCCTGAAATAAATTCTAATATATTACAATTGTTCACTACAATTGATTATGTTACTGATAATGTAAATATAATTTCCTCTGCTTTATAACAGGAAACTTAATCATTGGAAAAATGGTCCAATAGAAATGGTGTGCCAGTGCCTTTCAGTCTGTTGCCGTGAGCATGTGGGTGGTGATGCAGTTGTATCTCAGCAATAACATAACTGCCCCTGGGACTGTACATTCTATCAACTTCAGTTTTGTGGCCTTTTGGATCTTTCCATTACTCTCTATAACAGTGTGCCAACTTCTTGGAAAATTCTTGATTAAGGTAGAAAATGGACATAAGATTCAGAAAATTTTTATTCTTTTTATTAGTCTTTGATCATCTTGAGGTTCTCTTCTCATTTGGAGTATCAGTCTTGAGAGAACAGTAATCTTTGCCTGGCCCCAACTGGACACCTTGCTGTTCAAAAGGAGACTGGCTAAGAAGTAACCATGGAAGTCAGAAGGATTTTCTTTCATGTCAGAGGAAAGCTTCAGTTTGTTCCTATTCCCACTACAGAGGCACTTTACTGATTTACTGCAATGCAGGGAGTTGCTCCTGCCTGTAACTTCACATGCTCTCTGAAAGCCCACATCCAGGTGGGATCTGGTAATATAGAAGACCCTTGGTGAAAGAGCTCACTTCTTCCAGAAGTCTCAGAACATGTCACTCTCTGAAGGATGTCATCTGGTGGGTATCTCATGGTTGCTACGTGCCTTTGAACGAGGGGACCTGACTTGTGCCTTTAATTCAGTTTCGGGAATCACAACCCGCACCATTCAAGACATTTCCTGAACAACCAGAATGTAAATTACTTTGTGATTCAAGTATTTTTCTTTCCTTTTATTGAAACTTTTTGAATGTCATTTCTGAAACTGGGCTTTCACTGAGTCACAGTCATTTTTCAGTCACTCCAGACTTGGAGAGATTAGCTCATAATTGAAGCTGCAGAGCCATAACCAGAGGGTAAACTCATCAACCTTGTGCATATATATCTTATTCTATACAGTAATTGATACACGTTTATCAGATTTTCCAGGTGGTCTGGAGTGAAGGAAACTTTGGCGTTGCTTTTTACTTTCATATACAGCAAGTTCATACTTACTATTTAAATAAAAAATACGCTGAGCGTTTGCTTTTAATGCAGTCTGTCCTTCTATGCTACCTGACATTAGCTGTAAACTAAGATGGAAGGATTTGAATAAAAATAAGAGTGAACATAACCATAAAAAAAGGTTATTAAATTTTCAAGAAAACAATAGGTATTTAAATTAGGGAGACATGAAAAATCTGCATATAAAAATATTTAGTGTAAAGGCTACAACATCTAACAAGATGAGACAAGCAAGAACTCATCAACAGAGGGAGGCTCTAATTGGAGTGGCACAGAAAAGAAGACAAAGAAAACTGGCTTTTCAACCTCAGTTGCTTTTTTTAGGGAATGAAATTTGTCAAGAAACTAGGAGAAATCTCATTCTGCTGTTTACTGCCCTATCATCAAGGTAACAGAACAAAATGTGTTAAGAGAAAAAGGCATTAAAGAAATTCTGCAGAAAGGAATAGCAATCTGGGATGGATGGAAATGCTCCCTGTGAGTCAAATGAAGCCTTAGAGCAGTATAATGCTCTCTTATGTGTTATCTTCATTAGTGACTATTCTGCATCCTATTTAGTGAGTGTTTCTGTGAGTGGCAGAACGCGTGACGCTCGGTTTTCTCCAGTGCCATCTGTCGCAGGGAATGTCTAATAATGGTTTAATCTGCTCTGTAAACACTTTTTTCAGTGGGAGTACGAATCTGCCTCTCTCCTTTTGTCGTTTCATGCCACCCCTTCTGGGAGCTTTATGTCTCTGGTGGGGTAGACAGTGTCTACCCCACTGTCAAATGGGGTTGACCATAACTCCGAGGTGGGGGTGGGAAGTTTGGTGTTTGGAGAGCTATAGGGTGGAGGATGATAGATAATGAGAATCTATTCATTTGGTTTCCCTAGGAAGAAGGGAATTCTGAGGTGGGCTTAGAAAAGGAGGCTTACCTCTGTAATAAGTTTCATTTTTTTTCATGCACAGGTTCCTGTTTTCTAGGAATTTGGTATTTGTGAACAATTGATTGCTAATGCAAAATGACTGAACTACATTCATCATGCCCAGTTTGACCAGAACTGGCTGACCACATCTCTGTGTGCACTACAGCACTCCATCTGTCATCACGAACAGGCACTTAAGCTCACAGAAAATGTCCTGCACTTGTGTCACAGGCTGGACGAAGAGTGGCTGGAAAGTGGCTCAGCAGAAAAGGATCCAAGGATGCTGGTCAGCAGTGGCTTGAACCTGTGAGCCAGCATGTGCCCAGGTGGGCACAATGGCATCTGACCCGGATCTGAAATAGTGTGGCCAGCAGGACCAAGGCAGTGATTGTCCCTCGCTGCTGGGCATTGGTGAGGCCACAGTGCTGTGCTGTGTCCAGTTCTGGGCCACTCAATTCAGGAAAAACACTGAGATCCTGGAGCAGGCCCAGAGAAAGGCAACAGAGCTGGTGAAGGATCTGGAGCACAAGTCCTATGAGGAGCTCGGAGTGTTTAGCCCAGGAAAAAGGAGGCTCTGGGGAGATTTTGTCATTCCTTACAACTGCCTACAACTACTGCTCTCTCTGTTACCAGTGACAGCTCCCAAGGGAATGGCCTGAAACTGAGTCAGGAGAGGTTTATAGTGTATATTACAAAAAGGTTCTTCACTCAGAGGATGGTTGAGCACTGAACAGGCTCTCCAGGGAAGTGGTCATGGCACCAAACCTGGCAAGAGTTGAAGCAGTGTCTGGGCAATAGCCTCAGGCACATGGTGTGACTCTTGGGGTGCCCTGAGCAGGGCCAGGAGATGGACTTGATGATTCCTGTGGGTCCCTTCCAACTCAAAATAGTCTATGATTCTCCTAGGTTATAGCAAGGTGGGGGCCAGTCTCTCCTCCCAAGTAAGGAACAATCTATGAGACGAAATGGTCTCAAGTTGTGCCAGGGGCAATTTAGGTTGGATATTAGGAAAAATTGCTTCACAGAAAAGGGTTGTCAAGCACTGGAACAGGCAGGCCAGGAAAGCTGTTGAAGCACTATTTCGAGAGGTATTTAAACATTTAGATGTGGCACTTGGGAACATGGTTTAGTGGTGGACTTGACAATGCTGGGCAAACAGCTGGACTCAGTGATCTTAAAGGTCCAACCTTAATGATTCAATGGTTCCATAAAGCAATTCCATTAGCTCAAGTGTGGTGGTGTTAATTCTCACTTTCATGAGCATTGTTGACAGAAGATGGCAGCCCTCTGTACTTCATCTGAAAATATAATTGCTCTGTGCATTTAGAGATTGATCAAATCCTCCCAGAGTCAAGGAAAAGCCTCCCAGTGATTTCAGCTTTTGGGCACTTGTTAGAGACTTCTCTTTCATTCTGAGCTACAGATAAATAGCCTGAACAGCAATGATCAAGAAATGCTGGTCCTGTTTAGAAGATTAATTTGCTGGGAAAGAGAAATGAAAGTTTATGTGAGAGGTACTGTAATCTAAACGATAAACCATCGTTTTCTTAACAGCAGTAGTTATCTCAGTAGACTGCACTTTTATCACTGAATAACAAACCATCTTTAAATCTCTGCTCAAAGTTGGCTGCCACTAAAATACTTGTAATGCTTTGAGCAGTTAGGAAAACATGTTCATTAAGGTCAAGGATCAGAGTCTTCTCTTTGGTAGGGAAATCTCCATCAAGTGAATGTCTCTATTATGATAAAATAAGGAAGTAAATGACAAGGAGGTCATTGACTGTAAGAAGCAATTTTCTAGCTCTTATTGCCTCTGAAACTCTACAGTGTAATTCACAAACAAAAGCATAAATCAACAGCAACCTTTTCCAGCAGGTTAGCAGAGAATAGGGAGAGATGAAGGCACATAACACAGGATATTAAATTGCCATGACCAATTTTCTATAATCATTCTTACAAGAAAGCAGAACATCTCTTCTTTACAATTACAAAGATATTTTGCAAAATCCTGAGTTTTTTCGGAGTGTTTCAGAGCATCCAATATAATAACTCTTTCTGCTGTGAAAAGTATGAGCAAGCAAGCAAACAAACAAATGCAAGCACTCATATATATTCCTCTGCCACGTCAGTGAATTTTCCTATCTCATGCATGACTGCTCCCTATTCTGGCACTTATTTTATCACAACATTTACAGAGGCTTCTAGGCCATGAACAAGTGGTTTCAAGAAAAGTATGTAGAGGCTTCCATGTCTCATAAATACAATCCATTTTCTTTCATCTCTTGATAGTATATGCTCAATTCTAACAATTCTGCAGACTCAGCTGTTGGGAATATTTATAAGTTGTATAGATTTGTATTTCCCAACATCTCTCACAGGAAAAATTATCTCAGTGTTTGATGCTTCTTGAGTGAGAAGTGCTTCTTACAGTCCTCACAGGCATATATTGTTTGTAATTAAGCTATTATTGTTTGTAATTCAGTAGTAGAATCATGACCTTCTGAACTTACATTTTAACTTTGAAAAACTGTGATCTTAATTTCAGGTGTTTGTAGTGTGTTGGAACTAAGTCAGGATATCAGTGGTCCAAGCTGCTCACACAGGTACCTTCTCTTCTGACAGACCCCTCACAAATGTCCCAGTCTGTGGGTCCTGTGGAGTTTTATAATGATACCCATAGTGGCTGATTGACTGAAATTTAGAATGAGGGTGTGCATTGAAGCTTTGGGGTAATTAGTAAAAGAAAAACATTTTTGCCCAGGACATAAACCTATGCTGATTTGGTGGAGCTTCCCAGATAATTAAGGAATCTTTTTGTGTGTGTGTGTACGTGTGAATTTATAATTAATTAATAAACTGTGCTGTAAAAGTGTCAGAAATAGAAATTCGCACTTAAGAAGCTATCAGTGATGGAGAAATGGAAATGGAAAATACAGTGTAGAATGTAAGTATATTCAGTAGCAGAATCATAGAAAAAAAATCTAGTCCTATATCTTGAAATTAAACTGCATGTCATCTTTGAATTACTTTTTAAGAAACTTACATTGTGCATTAGGACATTCATAATTAACTTTACCCTTCAGCTGGTGCAGTAAGTTACTTTTAGCTGAATATGTAATTCTGTTCAATGCCAACATTTGAGATGGTCATTTTTTACCTGGCAGGAAACTTGATAATACAAAAAGCCAAAATGTACAGAGAAAACAGTGGGTATTAAGTCACTGTTTCAGTCAGGTGGTTGTAAACAGATTTCAACTCTTGTGGAGTAGGGTTGGTCCCCTGCAGCCCCAGGGCTTCTGGCAGCCACAGCCCAAAGGATGTGGCAGGGAGAAATATCTCTCTGACATTAACAGCACGCCCAAGGAAGGAATGTTGCTGTTACACCAGTTGTTCATAAAGAATATTTAACATTCTAGAGAGACAGCAATGCAATCATCTGGAAAGACCTGCATATGGCAATGAGTGAGTGCCAGTTACACCTCAGTCCTGCTGTGCTCCTTCAGGCACAGGCAAGGAAGGATGAGGATCTGGGATCTGTGGTGTTCTTCCCTCTGTGCCAGCGCTGCTCTCTCTCTATGTGGCCTCTGAATGTTCTGGTCATCCCATGTAGCCCTCACATTTCCCCTTCTACTTAAATCATCATTCAAATTACAGTTAAATTCAGAATTAAGTATCTTGCACACAAAATGGAGTACCTAAGCAGGAGCAGCTTTGTCATACTGTCCTCACAACACTTACAATTATCAATAGTAATGCTTAAGTAAGTAAGAAGAAATAAATGTTTCCTTCACATTCCATGAATTTTGCTTTCTCCTTTTTGCTGGGTAAAACTTTAAGAAGGACCTTCATTTCCTGTAAGAGATGGACTTGGATGTATCTATAAAAATTCACTTTTTTGAATCTTTCTCTTTAAGAACCATTTCAAAAAGGAGGAGATATGTTTTTCATTTTTGATATAACTATTCTAGGAAAACAGTTAAGAATATTTCACCTGTGAAATTAAAGTGCAGAAAATAACTAATATCAGCAAAATGCTGTGAACAATTTTGTTGTTTGACTAGGACAGAATAGGAAAATTGCAACAAAACCTCAGACAAATCCATTTCTTTGGTATTTGTGATGTATTTTTGTAAGGTAGGGGTTGTAAACCAGCAACTTGTGGAGTGTGTACAATCATTTTTATTTTTATTTGAAGTAATCTTAAACTCAGTCATCTGTGTAGTCTCTGGGAAAAACCTTTCTAAATGAAAAGTGATGAAACACAAAACGAGCAAACATTAACAGGCAGACAAAACCCTAGAAATGGAAATGATGACTAACAGCTTTTTTCTTGTAAATATGCTGATTTCATAGGTAGTGATAGGAGTAATCTATATGTTAGAGATATTTTTTCATATGCCTTATCAGATTGGATGGGGCTTGGAGCAATCTGGGATAGTGGAAGGTGTCCCTGCCCATGGCAGGGGGGTGGAAGGAGATGTTTTTTAATGTCCTTTCCAGCCCAAACCATTCTGTGGTTTTGTTCCACTGCCTGTTGTCTGCCAGCACTCTGCACCTCAGTGGTGCTTTTTTAGTGACTCTGGGTGAGGTTCACCTAACTGATTTACAAGTTATATTTTCTAAATCTTTTTGAAATTGAATTTATTTGTGTATAAATAGAAGGGCATTGCCAGCAAGACCCCTGCTTTCAGCTGAGAATTCCTTCCCATAAATTATCCCAAGTCTGTATAGCAATGAGGCCATTTCTATGGAAATAAGTGAGCTGCTGTTCTTCTGCTGGCTCTCCAGCCACTCATGAACTGCAATTCACATTGTGAGAAGTGCTTTGTGAATTAGATCAGAAACGCAACTGGGACACTGGTGATTTCCAGCTTCCTTTGATAAACAGTACTCTAAACTTGAGAATGGTGAAAGACGCAAGAGGTGCAAGATGGAGGAGGTGCAAGTGATGATGATTTACTTAATAATGAATCACTTAATGACTGAATGTTATTGTAGATAATGGTCTCCTTCTCTGGCCATAAACACGGGGACAGCAGAGACCTCTATTAAAAGGTAGAGTGAGCTCAAATGTCTTTACTTTTATAAATGGAGATGCCTTTTTGCTTTTGGATGATGTATTAGTGAGTCTTACCAATTAAACCCAAGTATCTCCAGTATATTAGCAGGCACTTACCCAACTAAGAAAGCTATATGTTCTAATTTCCCTAGATAATGAAAATTTCTGGGAGACTGGCAATGTGCTGATTTACTAACAAATATGGTTGACTTAGATTTTAGTCTAAAGCAACTTTCTTAGCTAACGCAAGTAAGTTCAGGTAGAAACAGCCAGTATTTTTGGTGTGTGGCCTCCAGTGGATAGCAATAATTGCAACACAGCCATGGTACAACTTTAGCTTGTATGAATTAATTTTGAACTTCACCATTTAGTGAGTACAGTCTACAGTTTGGGTTGGGATGTCCTCAAGTGCTAAGTCTGTAAATAGCTAATTTGAAACTTGTTTCTAATAAAGGAGCTGTTGAAGTCCTAGAAATATGTGACACTTTACTCCCAGTGACCAGTCACAGAATAACATAACTGATTTTAGTAATTTTTTTCCATCACAAACTGAAGGAAAATTATTAGTTATTTGAAACATTTCATATAGCAAAAAAAATGCTGTTGCTTATATATGCACACACACCCCTTTCTATGTGTGACAGCTTTTGTCATTTTATTTCAAATGCTCAAGACTGCTTTCAGATCTTAAAATCACTGTTCTTTTAGTCATGTAAATTATTAAAAATTTCCTCATGGTTAGAAGGAACACATTTGAAAAGCAAATTTGTGAGAATAGGAAGAAATAAAGAACTGTATTTGAACCTCTGTAAAGGTGAAGGGATTTTTTTTTCTGTGGTCTGAATTACGCAACTCAGTTTTTATTCTAAGATCTTCCATACATTTTCATACTTTTAAGTGAATGAGGATTATGGGAGGGGAAAATGTAAAACAAAAAATAGAAGTGGATGAATATATCTTGATTTATTTTGATTAGTTGTAATTTGACAGTAAAATTNGGGGGGCAGGGGGAGGGGGGGAAGTGAATTGCGGACTGGAGGAGCAAGGGAGAGGGGGAAAAAGGAAGAGAGAATGGTATTCTGATCCTTCCCTGGTATAACTGACACTCTGTTTATCCCACAGAGTTCCCTAGCTCCAGGGAGGAGAAGGCATGCTTCTTGCTGGTACACAGAAATCTGTCAGAGGTATTCATCTTGAACTTTTCCCACCTGGTTATTAGAGCATCAGGATGAAATATTGGGCAGTGGTTTTCCTTCTGAACAAGAGAAAAATGAAAAAAAACCAAAAAAAACCCAAAAAA
>VXBQ01000678.1:50003-106666 GCA_013400175.1 Phainopepla nitens | reverse complement strand
CCCTACCCATCCCCACCCCATAATGGACACAGAGAACATGTTTTTTCCTTATCACTCACAGAAGAAATACTGTTCTTTATATTATCATTTTTGTTATGCAATAATAATGATAATCCTCATTGCATATCTATTTTAAAGCAGGATATAATTGTGGTGATGCAAGCCATTATTTTTGCTATTTTTCATCAAATCTCTTCAGAATTTATCTTTCTAGCAAGTAGTTGATATTAGACTTTTCTGTCAACTTTTAGGATGAAAAGTTTCTGCTAAATAAATTCTTGAGTGCTTTAGCCCTCTGCTTTTCACTCCATGTATGGAAAAGAATCCAACCATTAAAGCATGCAACCGAAATGTATCTTTTTTTCCCTTCCTGTGGGGAGTATATATAAAAAAATAAATTCTTTTTGAATAGTCTATTGAAATAAGAATTGAATTCAAAGTCTTCTGAGGAGTTTTTTTGCAATCTCTATCTTCAGTAATTTTAACAAATTCCCTGTGGGTGGTATTCTTTCTGCCTCATTTTAGGCTTGTCTCCTGAAGCAATCTGTCTAGACTCTTTTATGTTCAATGAAGTGAGAGAGGTTTCCCTGGAGGATGAAGCACAGAGTACCTAAGTGAGGGTTCTGCTTTGAATTTCTCCTCATAGAAACAGGACTTGTCCTGTTCCTTGTCAATGCAAGGACACATCTATGTTTCCTATTTCAAATTTATGACTGGGTCCTTTTGTGTTGAGATTGGTTGCTTTGTTTGGTTTTATTTCCTAATAGAGATGCTGATCTTTTGGGTATTCAAATGATATCCTGGAAGGGCTCTGTCTCTGCAAGCCAAGAAGTCAGGGACTCCCTCGTGGTCTGTATAGTTCATCAGACATCTGACAATATGCTTTCAAAGGGCTGAAAAAGCCAGGAAGAGGGATGTTCCTGGCCAAAATTTGTGTAAGAGAGCAGTTTTTTGAAAGTGAGAAAGCAAATAGCTTTGATGTGAGAGCGAAATGTCTACCAAGGGCATGAAAGGGAGCTCTTGATAGAGCAGTAAGCAGGATGCTGCTGCTGGGCTTCATCCAAGGCAGACTGAAGTTAGTTATCTTTTTTTAAATTTTTTTTTCCCCTTTCTGATGTTGCTCAGTCTCTGTGTGGAAGAAAGTGAAGATTTAGTGAAAATGACAGGCAAGGCTGAGGGGAAGTAAGGTGCCTTCTCAGATCCACTAACTGATGAGTTGAGTCAACACAAGTTAAGATTGAGCTTTATCATTTAAAAGGGATTATGTGAGCAGAGAGGAGGGGCAGAAATGATAAGAGACACCCTTTCCCCCAAAATCACTGTGAGCATCCTTTGCTGAAAGAAAGATGATTCTTTCCTGCATAGGCATCTCTCAGGACTTGTCTTAGGGCATGTTTGTTCAACAGCTTGTGGAATCCGCCAGAATGCCCCCAGCACACATTTTAGATGTCAGTGGAGGTGAGAATTGAATCTCGCTGTTGTTCAGGTTGGTAACAATCGTCCAAAATTGTAAATATTAATTACACTGTTCTTCACCCAGTGGATACTCAGCCTGTATAGATCAGGAGGATTTTTTCTTATTATTTCCAAAGACTGTTACATGAAGGGCTCTTTTTCACACCGTTTTGTGGTGGTTCTTTGAAAATTTGTTTAATTCTACTTGATCAATGCTGATCTCAGTATTAAGTGTTTTGCATTTTTTTCCGTCTTTATTTTTTAAGGTAAAATAACTAAGCACTCTTTTCAAAAGGAGTAAGGCATTTATTTAAAGTCTTTGGGTCAAAAATGAATCTTTTTAATATAAAAATCTGTACATTGCAACATCAGCAATTTTGAGCAAAGTCAGAATAAATTACACCTCTAAGAATTTCAAATTTTACAACAGAAAATAAAACAAAAGCAGATGATCAAAACCTGTAGCTGTAAGGACTTTCATCTTCCTACCAGTAAAAATCATCAGCTTAGGTAACGATAAAAAGAGATTCTTCAGGTTTTATGCAGTACAGTCCCCTCTCCTTTAATTTCTTTTTCTTATAATAGCATGATTAAAAAAAAACCAAAAAGAAAAGTACACTGTATATGAAGTTGGAATAATGATTAACAATCACCAATTTCAGTTGTCCTGCACCACTGAATAACTGGAAAATTTTGGAGGAGGGCTCAAAACCCAGGCTTTTTCTTTTGTTCACAACTTTCCCAGCAATTAAGACAGATTACTTCTTTTTGCAGCTCTGTAATATACTGGCTGTCTCTTTGGTGTACTTTTTGAAAGAATAAATGCACTCCAAAAGGAATTACTGCCAGGAGGGAGAGTGTTTCTCTCAACAGCTCCTTGAGCCATCAGCTGGGGGAAAGTTGCTGAGCTTGATGTTAACTCAGCTCAAAGAGGTTCAGCCAGCTACCACTGAGTTTCCAGGCCCACGTGAGTTTTCAGACAATAAAGGCCAAATAGATGTCTGCATCTAAATTTGGTAAATTGAATATTGTGCTTCTTTACTATTGCTAAATATTTATCTATTATTAAATACCTATTATTGGCAGATATTTAGAATAGAGATTTGACAAGGTAAAGGCCTTGTCAAGCCTCTAAAGGGGGGAAATGATGCCTTAAGTTTTAGCTTTTGTATTTTTCAGATTTTATGCTGTTTCAGTGTGTGGTTCTGGGCTTCATGTAAAGGGCTGGTGAGCTCTCTTCATAGAGTAGGGAGACAAAACAATTCCTTTCTAGCTTGGGACCAAGGACAAATTTTAGGCCCAAGAGTGTAAACAACAGTGAAGGAAGAGAGAGAACAAGGAGGATGGAGCTTCATAACCTGAAGCTGTAATTGGACAGTTAACTCCAATATACTCATGGACCAAAACCTATAAAAGTGTGAGGCCTCATGACCGGGCGTCCATTTTGTGACCATTTGTGGGTTTGACTTGGGTGTAGGCTTGGTGGGGTTCCTGCACTGCCCAAGCTCAATCCCTTCAATAAATACCTTTTATGCTTTTATTCTACCTAGGCTCTACCTAGGTCAGCTTTTCCAGACATCAGTTCAGGAAGACTTTAATGAGAATTATTTGGTGATTAATTCCAGTTCAACTTGCAGCTGTCCACTGATTAACGTCATGCTTTTTGGAGAGACACTGTCTCATTTTTCAGCACTGTTCCCACTGCTGAACAAGATGGAGCCTCAGTTTATAATAAATTTGTGTAATTTAGATAATAACTTTTTTCCTTTAGATTAGAAGGGCACTTTTTAAAATTGCAGATTATATGTAAATACAAAATATTATTTATATGGAAAAAATTAGGAATAAACAGATATTATGAAGAGTCAAATCTATCTATCTGAGGATTCAGACCAGGTTTGCTGGAGAAGGCTTTCTGAAAATGCCATTATTTTCACTGGAGAGATCTCTTACAGCATCCAGTTCTTGTCTTATGTTAGATCAGGTCCCACCAGTTATAGTCATCCACTCCCCCATTCACTGTGTTGGTCACTGCTGCTCTGCTTCACAAATCTGTCAGGTCTTAACCATGATGGATATCTAATACCCTTTGTGTTCAGTTAAAAACAAAGCACCCCACCTCACAATGCTTTGAAGTAAATTTAATATTTTCAAGTATAATTTGGCATACTTTTGTATAATAAAAACAGTAGAACTAATTTCTTCATAAAAGTACTGTTTCTGGAGATCAGCATGTGTAGGAAGAATAATTAGGTAATTTTTAAAGCCGAAGGCAGATACTATTAATCTAGTTAATTTTGGTTTATAAACTCAGGTGCCACACATGGGTGAACTTATACTACTTGGGTTTAAGTGATAAATGTAAGAGTATTGTAGTTACTAGACAAATTGTTTGCATTATATATGTTGTTCTCTACTAAGTGTCTGACACCAGACTGTTGTCATAATTCTACAATTTTTATCAATGTTATTTAAGGAATAAGAATTTCTCTCAAGTTCAGGATACCAAATATTTTATTTCAGCAATTTAAACTGAAGAAATACATAAATCCTCACCTGTATCTGTAATTTGCTTTGGACTAGGCACTGTACAAAGTTTTAACATTTCAGTGCATGAAATTTTCTCTGAAAACCCGCAGCCCAATCAAGTTATTCAGATGGCATTAAATATTATTTTTTTGTCTATGCAAGATTAGGTACTAGCTTTCTTCTGATGTCTTGACAGTATCTTTGAGGAAACCACTTTTGACAGAGATTTATGTCTCATTTTCCCATCAATACTGGCATAACAAAGCCATGTAACACTATCTCTTTATACTGTTAAAATGAGTTTGCTTCCTCCCTCTGTGTGATCTGCTCTGTTGTGATGCAGAAGAAACAGTTGACGTTTCCCTAATTTTTCAGTGATAAATCATGATCTATATTGCTCAGTACCACTCAGCTGGTAGGCCAACAGCAAAGCTTTTCATTTTAGAAATGCGAAGAAGGGAAAAATCTTGCAAACATTTGGTGTTTCTTTAGAAACTTTTGGAAATCGGCTTGGGAAGTTGGCACCAAATTTACTTTGCTAACATTACAGGTAAAGGAGAAAACTGTGCTTAAAATTGTAAAGAAAACAGACATTTAATTACTTGCTTTTTGTGGCTCTTGAAATTTAGTTTATTGAAACAGCCTATCATTGCTGCAAGTAATAGTGCCTGGAAGTGATTTTCTGTTTTTTTTCCATCATTAACTGCTGCAAAGCTGAGTAGAAGTGAAAACCAGAGCTTATATTAATGTGTGCTGAAATTCCAAAGAGGTGTATTTCAAGTGTGAGGGTGTTCATCTTTTCCTTCATAAAAAATACTTTTTTTTTCCACTGGGAATGGTATCTACATATGGATATTATGTGTTTTTAGAGTATTGCGTTTGAGCTGCATCATGATAAGGAGTCACTAATTTTCTCAAAATTCATACTTCATAGAAATTCTGAGAGTGAATCATGTGGGCTGGAGATCTCTTGATCCAACATCTCTCCAGTCCAACGGGTTTTTTTTGGCAGAGTCTGGTCTAAAAAGCAAGTCATTGAGATTAACTTATTGTTTATATAATATTTGTATCTGTATTATTGTTTAACTTTGTTGTCCTCTAAAAGTATCTCATTCAAACAGCAGGGACAATATTATACAAACTGTCAAAAAGTTATAAATAAGCAAATGTTTAAATTACATAAAGTTTGAAAAATAGCAGTAATCCAACTTATTAGCCAGTAATAAAAAAATAAGAAACATCAGTGTAACTGAATTATCAGCTAAAAACTTACTGTGTTTATCCGTGCCTATGACAAAGCAGATAAGAAATAATAAATAAATTAAAAAACCCCAGACATGCTTTTCGGGAAACCAGAAGTACATGTTCCAGAAGCTTTTCTAGCACAGACCCCCAGTACAACTAGATGGTTTTTCCCTTTAATTGAATTCCTCTTTCAATCTGGTTGGTGTTTTGAACTGCTATTTAAAAGACTCGTCTCCAGGGAAACAAGATCTGTGTGGGACTGAGAGACTCTGACTGACAAATTACAGTGTGATTGTAGTCAGAAAAAGTGACTCTGGAAAAATAAGACTCTGGGCTTCCAAAATTTTCCTTCTCTGGGGCTTCCAGCTGAAGATGGCTCAGCTGACAAGTCAGGCAGTGTTTTTTGCAGCTGCCAGAGTTTCAGCTCAGCATGGGAACACGGAAATGAGCTCTGTTCTTCCTCTCATGGCTGTGAAGCAGCGCTGGCTGTGAGACCTGAGGTGCTGGTGTAACCTGTAGTGTGCAAAGTAACATTCACCTGGGTTTTCCTAATTTTTAAACAGGGGAAGGATGCTTGCTTGTTTCTGGGCTCTATATAGTTCACCTTGGTTAAAACAGCATGTTGTTTTCACCTTCTGGGACTACGGCTTGATGCAAGTCTCACACAGAACAGGTTAAGTATGTAACATCTTTCTTTACAGATCAGCTACATACTTTAAATAGACTGTTCACCATTTGACAGTGCAGAGGGAATATTTCTCCCTTGTGTGCACACATATACATGAACTAATTTTTTCTAGGAATACTGTTGGTAGTGTTTCAAAATCAGATAAACCTCATGAGTGGGAGTGTTGCTCAGTAAGCAGTGGCACACAAGTCTGATTTGTTCATCCTCTCTCATGAGTTTGGGAGAACCATTTATGCATCAGCAAATTATTTTTATAGTTTTACTTTTGTATTTCAAAGTGTCTTTTGGGTTTTTATAGAAATAAGTGTTTAGGCCACATACATTCCATTTTGACTGGAATCGCCTGAGGCTTTTTATGGTCAAGTAGGAT
This sequence comes from Phainopepla nitens, assembly GCA_013400175.1. NCBI lineage: Eukaryota > Metazoa > Chordata > Aves > Passeriformes > Bombycillidae > Phainopepla > Phainopepla nitens. The sequence continues at coordinate 100,379 of VXBQ01000678.1, read as the reverse complement.
CTTGTTCCCCTGCCTTGGATCAGTCAGAAGCTGATTGAAAATGGCATTGTGAGCTGGACAGGTGAACTTCCCCTTCGTGGTTGAAGAGTGGGCAGAGGAACTTGACCTTTGGTGTAGAACTCTGCTGGGTATTTTTCATACTGACCTCAGCTCAATAAGTGTGCTTGGCCAGCAGATCAAGAGACTGAACTAATATTAAGCTCTAGCCTTGATTTTCTGCAGAAACAGATGGAAGAGGTTGAGAACTTAGCCTCTGTGTTGTGGGCAGATGAAGTCCTGCTTTGGGCACTAGCTGAGATCTCCTCGTGCACAGAGGAAATGGTTGGTACCCTGAATGCCTGTGCAGTGACAGCTGTCTTCTGGAAAATATAATACCTATTTAATAGAGCACTTTTTAATAGTCAGGTTGGGTGAAACTTAATTTTACTTAACCATTTCAAGCCAGGAAGCAGATATTTTAATAAAATTCAGTGAGCTTTCTTTGTTTTATAAATGAGTGCAATGTATTAATGATAGCAATTCTGTGTCTCTGTTCCTTTTACTCATTTAGAAATCTATTATCATAAACCCCTTTTTGTTTTATTTTTCAATCAGCCATCATCAGACATTTTATATTTTAAATTTCTTCACATAAGCATACCATTATTCTAAAATGATCCTTTCTGCAGATGAGTGTTGCACTAAAATTTCCCTGGATTATTATTTTTGACATCAGTACTTTATTGAATTAGCTGTTTCCAATTTAATTATACTTGCTTCATTGTCTAGGTCACCTTTTAAACAAATTCATATCAGTATGAAATTGCTGTTATTACTGAATTGGACTGTGATGGCTCTATGCTCATGAAGAAAATGTCTCTTTTGTTCACATTTGGAAAAGTTAACAGTAATTTATTAAAATGATTTAGAAATGTATTATTGCTGCTAGTAAAAGTGGATATAAATAATATTAGCTTTTTCTGTTTTTAAAAAAACTTTTGTGAAACAGTATTATCAAGAAATCCTTAGTTTAATTACTGTTTGCTCCAGAAAGTGAAAAGGTAAAGTCATAACTTTTTCTATTATTTTTATTTTTGAGATATACAATATGTGTGAGGGCTTCGTGGAATCAAGCAAAGACATTGGTCTTTGAAGGACAAAAGGTGTAGAGAACTTACCCAGTTGATGTTAGCACTTATCCAGTTGATTTTTAAGCCTCCAAGCCTACTAAACTTGGATTAAAATATCTAGTCACAGTTGTTTTAAGATTAGATTTTAAATTCAGATTTGGCATAACAAACTCTGGTCATAAATAACTGAACAAAATGTAGGCAGACAGGTTCAATGACAGATAGAACTGTCATGACCAAATAAATGCTAATTTTAATGAGAACATATTGGTAAATCAGGTTCCTTATAAACATCTTTACAACCACATTATCCTCTCCAATTGAGACATGCTTTTTAATACGACTGTATAGAGGATGTCAACAACTTGTATTAATAAAACTAAAGCCTTCTATATTAACTAAACCAACTGTTGCTACCACCAGGTGGTCAACTAAATGTTTATTTTTTTTCTTTCCATTTTAGACATTATATCTGCAGAGCTTTGGTGCAAACAAAATACAGGTTTGTATTAACATCCACTTTTTACCTTGCATGAGTTTGCTCAAATACCACTGTATATATATGACTGTTTTTCTTTCAACACTTTGCATTGTAGTATTCCCATAGTATAAAAATTTTAAAGGCTTGGATTTTTTTTCATGGCACAAATATATATTAATGAGTTTATACGTATAAATATTTATGTGATTATGTACATGTGAGAGGGGCCAATCTGATTTTTATTTATGCCTCAACATATGTTATACACGAGGTGAAAAATAGTGTACATAGGTGAACGGGCTGTCCATGTCTTCTCTTTCTCTGTCTCTCCTTTCCCCTCTTTGCTTCCTTTTCTATCCCCTTTCCATAAGAACACGTATTTTCCTTTATCAAGAAACAGTTCTCAGATATAATACTGCTGCATTTGCCCTTTAGTTTTGCCCAAGAAATCTATCAAAAAGAACTTTCCCTGACTCCCCCTTGTACAGCAGGACAGGACAACATATAGTATCCATTTTTGCAGTGCAGAAGTCAACAAGGTGCTGGACTGTGACTTCTGTACCAGTGTACCACTTCTGTGAAAGCAGATGGAACACTTATTCTTGGTCACTGGACATGGACCCCAGGCTGGGGTTTTTGGACATGTCCATCCCCTCAAAAGATGCAGAATAATCTGGCTGCATTATGCTGACCTTCAGTCAAAGGGATAAGTGCTTACTCTCATTTAGATAAAGCCATATGGAGCCTGGCAGAAATTTTCATATGTACCAATGTTTGATTGCCAAGGCTACTAAAAAAATCACTTGGGACTGATGGGTGCATTATTAACCACTTGATCTTTGGTATTTGCTGTATATTGAATGAGCTGGGAAAGCACTTGTTTCTTATGGAGCCATTCTCCATGCTGTCAGAGCTGAATCTGAGATAATAGAATGAGGAGCTCAGCAGTATTTCTTGTGCTCAGCTTGAAAAAGATATTGGAAAAATGTCGTAGTGTTTTGCAGGAAACTTTGACGTTTCATAAACAATAACAACAATGTCTTTGAAAATGTCTCTTCTGAATTCATGAGAAAGTTTGAAGATGCGTGGTAATTTCTACTAAGGGGAAAAAAAAATCTAGCATTTAATATATATTGACACAATTCATTTGACAATTCAACGTTAATAACAGACTAGGGTATGCTGTTAGGTTGTGTTATGCCAAATCATATTTTAAGGAACAAAGCCTTTTCAGTCAGCAGCTGCTGAGGTTTGAGGGAACAAATTAATTTTGGAAACTGTGTATTAATATTTGTCCAAAGGGAAAGTTGTACAGATCATCTGTTTTCTGGGACATCTAAAAATATTATATGTTATGAGTTAGAAGAGAAGTAAACATCAAAATGTCAAAATCTCATGAAGACCAAAAATTTTCCTCATCAATCAGCTCTGCTCAGTGCATATCTTCTGACATTTTTGCAGCCAAGGAAGAGACCTTTCATCACCATCCCAAGCCCTCATGCTAACAGGACATCAGCATCAAGCAGGAGCGGACCAGGTAAGATAGAGAGACCCTCCACTTAAAAACCACAGTAGTGACATCTGCAGACACTTCAGAATCTTCAAGTCCTGCACTGGGGATTAAGAAGTACAAACTTCACATTTTGTGTATAGATAACTTCCAGCTTATATGGCATCTGCTTAATATAGTCTCTGTTCTTTATGGGAACAAAGACACTGGTCCGCCCAGAAAGGCAGAGCATGCACCTGAACCTGCACTGACCCCAAAAGCTGCATGTGGAGGCTGCTATGGGAAATGGCCTTGGGTCAGTGCTACAGCACTGGAGCAAGCTGGAGCACAAAGGGCATGGGGTAGTTCCTTTTGGACAAGTTTATTTTCTTCCTCTAATTTTACTGTGCAGGTGCCAGAATACTTCAGTAAAAGGCAGACAATAAAGGAAGTAATGCAAAATAGGCAACTTGCCAGAAAGTTTGCTAAAATAATAGATATTGACAATGAAAATAATATAATAATGGCCTTTGGAGAATCACACAAAGGTCAGCACTACCAACCTGACTTACCACTCACCAATAAATAAGCTGGTTTATGCTGGATTCCCTCATAGGGAGTTTGTATGGATAAATACTCTAATTTCAGTGATGAAAATATTTAACAAAAAACATAGCCTTGACTGGATGCCTAGTGTCTTCAGTCTTAGGGAGGGATTTAACAAATAAGACCCGGCAACTTTTATTTAGTGTCTTCAGGTGGTAACTACAGGCTAATAGGCTTCCCTATTGTTCAATGAAAGCAATAAAAGCAGAGGGAGGATTAAAAGCAAGACACTAATTTACATCTGAGTAAATGGGCTAAAGAGTCAAAGACCCTAAGCTTCGTATATAATAATATTCATATGAAGACAGAACTTCATAGAAATTAAATTTAAACATAGAGCATACATTTGACTATATGAACAAACTCCTTTATAAATCTTTTTTCATGCCACTAAAACCAACATTATTTCATTGCTTTACTTTTAGAACAAAGGGACTGAAAAGGCTCTTTGCAACTGAAACTAAGAATAAATTTGGGGGTTTTAGGGCCCTTCATCTTACTACCAGATCACCAACTGTTGCAGAGAAATATCTGTCCACTGAAGTCAACCCTGGCTGGCAGTTAAAGCAGTGGATTTATGTGGGTTTTCTTTTCCAAGATTCATGCTGGACAAAGAAACTCCCTTTACTCTGCCCTTTGTTTTTGGCAGATGTGTGAGAAGGGGCTTTCCAGTAGGGGATCAGCAGCTACGAGAGACAAGATCCAGCCCGGCTGGGAAATGGGCAGGTAAGAATAGGGAAAATGTTATGAATAAGTTTCTAAGTTGTCCCAGTTGACTAAAATTGCCCTGTTTTCCATGTTAATTGTTAATGTAAAATTCTCACCCTGTTCTGGGTAATGTCCCCGCTGCTCCCCAGGATGGCGCCGGGTGTGGCGGAGCGGCGGTGGCGGGAGCGGCTCCTGCGGAGGCTGGAGCGGGCCGCGGCTCCCAGCGGGCTCTGCAGTCTCCAGGTGGCCGCCGAGCTCGGCGTCGACCACCAGACGCTCATAGGCACTGTCGGGTGCTGCTGCAGGCGCTGAACAGAGTGTGGGCGCGACGCCGGGGGAAGCCATGGGGCTGATCCCCAGTGCTGGTCCCGATGCCGATCCCGGTGCCGCTGCAGGTCGGGACGGAGGCGCGGGCCAGGGCGCAGTGAGAGCTGGACCCCGGGGGCGGGGAGGTGCTGCTGAGCGGCTGCCCCGGGGCGCGGCCGTGGGGGTGTGGGTGTGGGGGTGTGGGTGTGTGTGTCTGATGTAAAGTGATTATATGTAAATGAAGAGGGACGCAGGGGACGCTGGGTGCCATCCAGGGGAAGAATGCTCCTGGAACAGCGAGCCTGCATGATATTTGGAAAAACTGACAACACGCCCCACTGAGGAAAAAGCAGAGCTATTCTTTCATTGAAGTTTAAAGACTGTGTGTCCTAGGTTACACTGTAAATATGTGCCCAAAGCTATGTATTCCATCACCATCTCCTTGAACTGTTGAAAACAGGAGGCACAGTGTTTTCTTGTCTCCTCTCCCGGACTATCTCCTCTTAATGGGCCATCAATGCCTTGCCCCATGAGTCATAGATAACTCCCTTGGGGAGCTATTTCTGTTTAATGGGCAATCAAGGACCCACCACATGACTGATAAAATGACATCATCCCATTGTGAGATGCTCTGCCCAGGGGGAGGAGCCAAGCATTCCCACCTGGATATAATCTGGGATTTCAGACAGAACAGCAGAGCTCATCCACTGGTTTCCAGAGGACACGGACCACTAGACCTTTTCTACAGGATCACCACTTCAGCAAGATCACTTGATCTGGACTACTACCACCACCGTAACGAGCAGGGTGTCAGGTTGTATTCTGACTCTGTCAGAGGTTTTTCTTTTGTATTATTGCATCTACTTCATCTTTTTCTATTAAATTGCATTTCTGACTTGGAGTTTCACTGGTTTTTGCTTTCAAACTAGCACACTGTGGTATTGTCACCATAACTTAAAGGAAATGGATTAGAAGGAGGACCTAGACAATGAGGCCGATACAGTCTTTTCCTAGGGACTCCTGTGAGGATGGAAGCCCCAGCTCTGCTGCCCTGCAAAGCTGCGTTGCACTCCTCCTACTCTGGTTCATCCATCCGGAGCAGCGCTAGTGTGTGCAACCCCTTGGGTCTCCCACCCAGAGCAGATTTTCAGTAAAGGCAATAAAAAGGAGCTGGTCTCCTGGCTCGTTTATTTCAGAAAAGGTGGAGAGTAAAAGCTATAAAAAAAAACTTTCAAAGTGCCTGGGAAATGTTCACAAGCTTCTTCAGGGCCGTTTTTGTGCACCTTCAATGCCTATGAGCAGTGGTGGGACCTTTGCACAGGCCCTCACTGTGGAGTCTTATGTGAAAGCTGAGCACAGAGCGTTTCCCTTACCAGGAAGCAGTCTTGGGAAATCTCTACTCCCTTCAGTCATATTGTCATGAAATCCAGAGGAGTCCCATCCCTTTGTCTGCTGAGTTCACTGTGAGGAAAACAATAGCACAAGCATCTCTTCCAGGTGAAGCTGACCTGAAAAACAATGTGACAGACATAGAGAAAGAGGAAGGTGCAGATGGGACCAAGTAGGGTGGGAGAAGATAAAAATACCAAAGTTACAGAAAGAGACACAATGCCAAGGCTTGGGAGAGTTGGGCCATCTGCTTCTGCTGCAGCAACTCTCCATGATCGTCTCCTCTCTTTGCTTCTCTTTGTTAGCAAGAGATAAACTAAGTGAGGTGTAACATGAAGGCTTTGGTGCAAAACAGATGATGAAGTAGCCTGCACTAAGTAAAGCTTGTTTTATTCCCTATGATTTGCACAAACTCCCTCAGCAGTGCAGGCTGTGACAGAGATTTGCTGCATGCAGATTTTTCAGTGCAGGAGCCGCTGTTTGCAGCCCCTTCCATGGATAGAAAGTGATGCCGGTGCCTCATGGATAAACTGGGAATCCCTGGAGCTAAGATGAGCCTGCTGATGTTTTACAGGCCTGTGCCTAGTTAAAGCCGACTTGCATGACAATAGCTGACCTCTTCTTCAGAGCTGTGTGATGCATGAAGGCCGAGCCAAGAGCTGCTCCCTGAGACCAGACTAGTTCAGAGAGTTCATCATGGAATGCAAGGCCTTTCCTGCTGGGTTGCCTGTCTTAATCCAAAATGACAGCGAGAGCTATGTTTGTATAGCCTGTGTGCTAAAAATGTTGGGTTTTTTTCCTTGGCCTGCAGTGCAGCCGACACGTTGTAGCTGTGGCTGCAAGGAAGAGTAATGATCTTGTGTTCATGCCACATAAAGCACCCAGAGTGACTTCCTTTGTTTCTACCAGGACATGGTTTGGCACCTCCAGGTAGGATTTTGCAATGCCATTGCCTCTTCTGGAGTTCCTGGAGAATAAAGAGCAACCCTAATTCTCAGTCAATCTGGCATGTTTAATGGGCACTAAATTGACTTAGGAGGGATGGTGAGAAAAGCATTTGGGAAGCATATAACAGATCATCTTCATGCCTGGAACTGGAGTTTCAATGTTTACAACAGAACGGAAATTTTGCATTAAGACAAATTTCAAGCAAAACAACCGTGGGGAGAATGTAACAATTCAGCAAAGCTGCTGCCAGGCTAATAGGAGAGGGCTGAGTGCACATTTTGCCTGTGACTAAAAGTGAAGCCTGTATGGAAGTCATGCCATCTCTGTAAGAAGCTCTGCATTATTTAGCATTTCACATGCAGCATTGTGAGTAGGAGAATGGTTGAGTGACAGTCACAATAACATGTTACATTGTTCATAACAGTCAAGTGTCAGCAAAATGGATTGACATCTAATAGGGAGCACTGTTGGATTCAATTGAATGCAGTAAATGTTCTGTAATATCTCTCTGAAGTTTCTTGCATTTTCCTGTAGTGGTACCTCAGAGAAGTAAAAATAAATGTGTTAGTACAGAAATTAAAGAATTAGCAGAGTACAGATACTGAAAAATTCCTGCCTAGGAAGCTCTGTTGGAGCCATATTCTTGTTTGCTGGTTCCAACCCTTCCTGACAGGATGCAAAGTTCTATACTTATGATCAAAATAGTATTTTCAAAAATGCTTAAGGAAAGATGCAGCTTCCACAGAGAATGAAGTTCTTCGTTCGACTCACCATAACCATGTCAAGATATTAGGAGCTACTGGAATTTCTTTTGCCTAAGTGAGCAAACTTAACAAAAACTTCATATATTTTATAGTGCTACTAATGTGAATTTACCTTAATACAATAGGAAAAAAAATCTTTGGCCTCTTATTCAAGACTTCTAAAATAGAAAGGCCTATATTACCTTGAGAATAAGAGCTCTGCAGAAAACTCCTTTTCCCGATAAGAACATTTTACTTTTGTCATCAAATTCTGCTGCTGATACAGATCCAGATGAGCTGTACTTGCCTTGGTATTTAGTTCATATATGTTTAAAAAATCTGCCAAACTGTCAGTGAAGGTTTCTGTTCAGGCTTTGTGATAATGCAGTGATTTAGTTTAAATCTAAGCAGAAATCTAAACAAACCCCTCCCAGTCACATAGACTGCCTGTCTTGTATTTGAAAGTTAGTTTAGTGATATGAGAAATTTGAAGTATCTTTTAAACGCATCCATTCAGTCCTCTAACTTGTACATATTACAGGTGAAATAAAATCTCCAGTATGTGCTCTGGCACTCCAGGAATAGGATTTGGTTTGTCTTCTGGTGTGACTTGATCTTATTAAGAGTTCTGTCTTTATAAAGCACAGGCATTTGAATGGGTTTTTTTGTCTTGACTTTGTTCCATGCCATCTCTCTTGTTATACAAAGGAGTCATTAATTAAAACAATTGTCCTACAGATGCTTTTGCTTGGAACTGCTCCTGGTAAGATCTCAATTTGCACCAGTGTGATGTATGTAAAAGGTTAGTCCTAAATACGAACTTTTAATCTATGGAATTCAATGACTTGATGGGAACACACCCCAAGAAAACTCTGCAATCAGTGGTGATAGTGAGCACAATCTGAAATTCACTTGCAGTACGTTTGGTCTTGAAATAAATAGCAGAAAACTTTCTGTCCTTGCAGGCAATCCACTGTTGAACAAAGGATTAGCACAATAAATTATTGACTCATATGGTCTCCTTGGATATGCTATGGGAATGAATGACTGCAGAATGCTGTAACCTTTGCTGCTAAAAAGCAGACCCAGAACCATGCAAAGAAGTAAAAGTAATGAAAACTAGTGGGTTTGCATGTCTCAGGCAGAGCAGTAAATTTGCTTTGTCTGGTGCATGGTTGAGGTAATTAGAGACCAATCAGCAGTGAACTATGACAAGAGCTGAAAACCACTACTCCCAGGGGGAACTGTTGAATGTATTTTGACCCATGTACAGATGCATAGCCCTGGAATGATGGGGATAGAGCTTGTTCAGTTTTATGTGCTGGGCACAGCTCCTTACCTTGAGCTAGTGATTTTTTTGGGGTGCTTTGCAAACCATTTCTGTTTGGGAAGCAGAGCCTTGATTACTATTGATAGTCTGGGCCTTGCTAAGTAAACAAGACTTTTTATTATGTTTGACAGCTGAGATATTTTTGGTTTCTGAATTCTATCAGTGTGGAAGATCAAAGGAAAAGAAAAACTATCTCTTGGTTTTGCTTCTCTTACTGGTTTTAAGAATTTGAATATGCTACTCTTAGTGTTACCTGTGATCCTGAATAGGAGAAATAGATGTTTGAGGTGGTTATTTTATTTTGTGATTCTTACCATGATTTGTAGCAGATTAACTCACATGGGTTGAGATATTTCTGATTTACAGGCTGAGGGTTGGTCATCCTGGAGAAGAGAAGGCTTTGGGGAGACCTTAGAGCACCTCCCAGTGCCTGAAGGGGCTCCAAGAGAGTCAGAGGGATTTGGGCAAGGGCTTGGAGTGACCAGACAAGGAAGAATAGTTTTAAACTGAAAGTGAGTAGATATATATCAGGTATTAGGAAGAAATTCTCCCGTGTGAGGATGCTGAGGCCCTGGCACATATTTCCCAGAGCAGCTGTGGCTGCCCCATCCCTGGAAATGTTCCAGGCCAGATTGGATGGGACTTGGAACACCCTGGGATAGTGGAAGATGTCCCTGCCCATGGCAGGGGCATTGGCACTAAGTGATCTTTAAGGTCCCTTCCAACCCAAACCATTCTATGATTATGAAAAAAGGGAAGACAGAGAGTCCAGGCTGGATGTGACGTTTTAATGAAGATATCTGTATCAGATGATAGTGGTCCACAAAGCAAACTGGCTTGATACAAGATATTAAATCAGAGGAACCAATATTGCCCTTTTACCTCTTTTGAACTTTGAAGTTTTCTTTTATCACCACTGTGAAGAAGAAATACTATAAGTTTATGGGAGGAAACAGAATTTCTTGTATTTCATGAACGTAAATGTGGTTTGAGATTTATATTTTTCCCTCAAAATGACCTTACAGAGGCCTTACAGATGCATCTTTAAAAACTCAGTAGTTGAGTTACATGCATCCTAAATAGCAGAAAATTACAGAAACAGTAGTGTTATGATTTTGTGCCTTTTCCTGAATCAGCTCCAAGCTGACACTGCAGATGCCAGAAGAGACTGATTAGTATGAATATCAACACTCTAGCTGAGATACTCAAAATAAGGAACCGAGGAATAGTCAAAGGTAAGGCTGGAAAAAATAATGGTGAGATTAAAACAATCATTAATACTGAAATGCTCAAGTGGGATAAAAGGGGCCTTGAGCATTAGGGTGCAGCTTCCCATGAAGCCTTAATATCCTTTTGTAATTAAGAAGCCATTAGCAAGCTAAATGCTGGGCAGTGTTAACATAACTCCCACATCGTGTCAGTTAAAACACCATTAATGTGTTTCATGCACTATGAGGGTAAATCAGAGATAAACTGCTCAGGTCTAAGAACACAAATTTATCATTTATCCTTTTACAGAATTTGAGCGTGTGTTTATTTTCAATTCCAGTGCTCCATGGGAACACCATGTTTTTCCCTGAGTTTCTAGTTCACAGTGGTTTGGGCTGAAACTGGGAGGAAAAGGTTCAGTTTGGGTCCTGCTATAAGCTTACTCTGTGATCCTGCCAGTCACTTTTTTCCTCCCATAAGTCTGTAATTTTTATATGTGGAAAAGAAAAAAAATGTAGTGATTACTATATAAAGAAATTGGAGTATTAGAGGTTAAAAATGTTGTTATTCAGTTATATCTAGGTATATATACACGCATATGCATGTGTTATCACCCAAATCATTGAGCTTCACACTTTGACAAAGTGTCCATCTGTTTCCTACTGCTTTCAACAAGACACTCTCATTTGTTAACATAAGTGGAAATGGAAGCAGTTGCATTGCTGGTTTTAGCCTAAAATGTTAATCTGATTCCAAGTTTTCCACAAAACGTTATTGGTCAAAATATCGAGGGAGTTTAAAATATGTATCTACCCACTGGATATTACAGAAAAATATGTATCTACCCACTGGATATTACAGAAGAGTTGGAACAAACATTAACAGAAATTAAACACGGATCTAAAGATCTGTGAGTCCCAAAGGTACAGATCAATAATAAATTAATAAAATAGTTCAAAATCATGCACAGGAATAGTTCTCAAATTGACCTTAAAAAGCAAATCAGGAGTCAAGTGGAAAGCAAGAGGAAAAGGGGGCTGAGATGGGGACAGCTGTATTTGATACAGTACTACATATATTTTCATGCAATAAATGTAATGGTTGTTCAGCTTGATAGAATAGGGATTAAATGGTATATGTTTCACATGTATAAAAGGCTTCCAAAATGCAGCAGTGTTTCTTAAGCGTAAGTCTTTCTGGTGGCTTCGGATGGAAGAGAACGACAACAGTTCAGTAGTCTTGAGTTTGAGATTTATTTCTGCATTTAACTTCTTTGTTAATTAGTTCATTTCACTAACTAGCCGTTTATGTGATGGATGATTCCTTAAGCAAATGCAACAATAGGCATGCAAGCATGGAAATAGTTTTTAAGAAGATCTGCCAATATTGCAGTTAGAGGTTTCAGGGATTAGTGATTAGCTGATTAATATCTACATTTATGTTCAAAATGATAACAGCCTGTGGTATTGAGATGTCTGAAGTTCACTGTTAGCACTTGGTTTTCCAAGCTGGAGAATTGCCTAAAATGTACCTAACTTAGCATGTTGTCAATAAATAGGTATAAAGTTTTATATATTACTTGAAATAATACATCAATCACAAAATAGTCAATAGTCAAGGGGAGTAGAGGAGACTATAATTGATTCTAAGAAACTATAGAACAGTGCCCAGAATTACTGTTTAAAAAAAGCTAAATAAGTTACTTTGGCATTTTTCTGTAAAAAGTGTTTTAAAACCCCTGTGGCTTTAGGGAGTGAAAACCTGGACCCACCAAAGTCAATGGGAGTATTGCTATCAAATTCAGTACAACCAGGATCTCACCTCTGGTTCAGGCTCTGGGATTTCAGCAGGCAGAAGAAATTAAGGCATTTAGCTCTTGATTTATGAATTATATCTCACCATGTTATATTACTGGATTATTGGTGGCTTATGTTAACAAAGACAGGGTCAGATCTTTTTGCTGGAAGCCCCCTGATTGCTGTCATTTGAGCCAAACCAAATCTCTGTTCCTTACTAGGAACATGGGGTTTACAGGATGGATCCGAGTAGTTGATTCCCTCTGAAGTGCATCGATCTGAAAACAGATTTTGCACGGCAGCACTGATAAACTTCAAGCCTGTAACTGCTGATAGCCATTAAAAAGAGGGAGTGTTTTAGGGAAGAAAGGACATCCTGTCCTATTTTCTCTCAGTCTTTTCTTCAGCATTCCCTGCTGGAGATGTGGGAAGTAGTTCAAGCAAATGTGTTTGGACACTGTGTGGCATTTCTTGTCACTGTAAGCTTTTGAGAGCAATATTCTCCCCTTCCTTCCCTTTTTACTGAAAGTATGAAGCAGAAGAGTAAATGTCTAAGTCCTGAGTAAGGGAGATAGACAGCCCTGTTCTCAGGACACTGGATTGGGGGATGCTTTGGAAATTTTCATGCAGGCAAGATATTAGTCTGGCTGAGATATTCCAGCAAGACAAGCTGCAGGAAGGAATGATGGTTGATCACTTCTTTCTAACAGTGTTGAGTTTCTAAAACACAGCCCTGTGTCAGGCAGGTGAGGGTCAGGGCTCTTGTAGCACTGTGTCTCCACCTGCCTGTCAGGCATGCAATTTGAGTCCCATCCTGTACCAGCAAGCCCTAACATCTCTCTTATTTAAACCACTCCCTTCCCAAACCAGCATCCCTGCTTTTCTGGTCCATTTCTTGAAACCTGCAGTTCCTCTCCAAATTAGGTGGCAAGAGCAGCTAAATGTGAGGCTTGCTCTGTACTCCTCCTGCCCAAGGCTGCAGCTGCAGTGCTCTGTTACGGAACCATGTAGTGGTTTGGGTTGGAAATGATTTTAAAGCTCATTCCGTTCCAACCTTCTGCCATGGACACCTCTCACTAGACCAGGTTGCTCAGAGCTCCAGCCAACCTTTTTGTAGCTTTTTGATATCAGCATGTGCTGCTTCACTGGTATTTCCCCACACTGCCTTATCCTTAACTTCAGGAGCGCTTGCCCACTCTAGATACGAGTTGGAGAGCCAAAAGAAAGCAGGGAAGGGCTGTGTTGTGAGCACTGGTGGGGATCCCGTTGGTGAAAGAAGTCTGCATATCCTCTTGGTCCACTGCCTTTCTGCTGAGCTTCATCTGCTGTTACCCAAACTGGTGGTTCCTGCTTGTCTGGGAACATCTTTGATTTGGTTTCCTGTAAGTCACAAAACACACAAATAACAGAGCTGTATGAACTCCATAAATACAATTTAGTGCTTTGAGTGAAATTTGTCCCACAAATAACAAAACAACCAGGGAATCAATAGAGTCCTGCTTCAGTCATGGAATGAGACATTTATTATTAAGTAATGGAAAATAATGATGCAAACAGGATTATCTCTGTTGTGATTAGGGTGAGCATGAAACCTGAGTGAATTTGGTTCTTGGGAAAGGAGTGGAGTTATGCAGAATAGTGAGTTCAGTCCCTGCTTTGCTGTGTGCCCTGAGAGTACCCTCCCTGCTTCCAGAGGTGATGAAGGAAAGAAGATGAACCCAGAAATGTGGTTTGAAATGGGAAAAACTGGAATTCTGGATAATGCAGTTTGTTAGTTTGCAACTCCGCTTTGCACTATAACCCTAGAGTTAGCATTTGTGCTATTTAAGATAAACTATGGTGGAAGAAATACCTTATTTTCCTTGACCTTTCTGGAATTACTGAGATGATTTCCTTTTAAGAACATACAGAAAGAAAGGCTATAAATATGGAAATGTTCTTATGAACTAAACATATGTTTTTGAATCTAAAATAAATCAAAAATTCCTTGAGCTCCTTAGTGCTTCTGTTGAAAATTATTTTGGTCCAGACAAAAATTGAACTTAAGGAATTAAATTAAATTAGCATCTCTAAAGTGCCAGATGTCCTATTCATTTCTTTTCCTTAAGATATGCATCAAAACTGCAAGTGGATCAGAAGACAGTTGTTATTCTAAATTCTAACTCAATAAACAGATGCAGAGTGGTTTAAAACATGATGGGGTTTTTTCCCCTTTGTGGAAAAAAATTGAAATGATGATAATGCAAAGTAGTCCCAGACATTTTTATGTGCTCCTGCAGTTGCAGTATTTCTGATTTTTTTCAAGATAATAAATGACAATAATGATCTTTTCCTATAGCAAAGGAAATTTATGAATTGCAGAGAATGGTAGAAAGAACTTTTAATGTAAATACCACAATACTAGTGTGCTGTTTATGTCCATCTATATATCTTTTTATACATTTTTATGAGATTTACTATTCTGCATTTTTTTATCAAGCCCTTTTGTTTGCTTGTGGAAAAATGAATGCAAATTCTTCAAGTTTGAAAGACTTTTTTTTCTTCTTTCTACAAATAGTTTTATTTTCTTCTATTGTAAGAAATACTGTCTAGAAGAAGACCCTTGTGTTATTGTACTATACAGATAGAACATGGGATAGGGAATGAAGAAGATATGGAACAAAAATTTTAAAGCAAATTTGTAAAATAAACCTCAAGGGATTTTTAAACCTTTTTACATATTATTTGCTCAGAAGTATCTGTTTTGGATTGTTTGATCATTTTATAGTTTTATCAGTGAAATCCTAGTTCCTGTTCTTGAAACACTTACACTGTCATCATTCTGTAAGTTTACAGAACATTTCATCCCCAGTGCCAGTCTAAGCATGAAAGAGTATTTGGCATCATCATGGTTTTCTGGATGTAAAAAAGGGCTGACTGATTTATATGATAAAGCCGCTTTGTTTGTTGTATCGATTAATAACTGTTCAAAAGCTCAGTCTGAAGCTGATATATTGAGAAATTAACAGATATACAATCTATAATCCCACTGCATTTGCACTTATTAAAGGCCTGTATGTTTTAGATGATGCATCTGCCCCTAGAAATCAGTGTTTGGGAGGGATACCCCAGATTTGTTGGAATAGATTCTGAAAGTACCTGAGAGGAAAGCTGTTCTCCCAATTGCAAAGCCACTCCAGCCTCCTGGCAATAGGGATTAGAAAAATAAATCAGGAAATAAAGTACCGGTTGAAAACCAACGCTCAGAAAGTAGACGAGACAAGCAAACTTTGCAAACTTGCAGAGTCCTTGATCTCTGGTTGTTAATAAGGAGCTGTGGAGGTTAATTTACTTGCTCGGTGGTAGTTTTATGTCTTTTCCTACACACACAAGCTTTTTCCTCTCATTTCCATGATCTGAAAAACAGTGACAAATTCTTTTTATTCAAGAGTTAAAAGAGAAATACTGTTAAATTCCATGAAAATCTCTGCAGAACCTTTCCTTAGCAGACGTTCCAAAAAAGACTTTTGTCCTTTTAGTAACCTGGGAACAGGACCTACCCAACTTAGTTAATTGGCAAAACTCCCAACGAGCCAACATTACATGGCCTGTTTTGAGGAATGGTTCCTTAGTTTCGTTTCATTGTGGTGTGTTAAAGAATCGAAATAATTCACCATCACTATCAAAATGATTGGCAGAAGCTAATAATAAAAAAAATCAATGTTTTTTGGCATTGTAGCAAAATCCTTTGGAGGGGAGTCTTGATCTACCTTCTCTCGAATACCTGAGGTTGTCGTAGGTACCCAAACTCATGACTTCTGATATAATAGTGGAAAGGAATTAAATATCTGTAACGACACAGGTGATGAATTCTAGCTATGTGAGAGGAATTTCAAAGTAGGTTCTCCTTGATCACTTACTTTTACAGGACTTAAAGGAATATTGCCCCACAAGATTAAAATACAATGGGATGGGTGTTATGGTGGTGGTGGGGAACCAAACCAAACCTCCAAAATGCATGTCATTAAACAACCCCAGCCAATAAATGATTGGATTTTACAAAGTAGAAAATTTGATTTTACAAATTACAAAAAAATGAATTTAAACAAGATGGCAACTGCTAAGAGAAGCTAATTAAATGCAGTGAGTATAAAGATTGGTAGCTTTAAAAAACGTGGTGGTGTAGGTAAAATTGTTGTCTTTTATTTTTACCTCTGAGCTTCAGAAAAAGGATGTCTTACTGTGGGACACATTAGAGGTAGATCTTGCTGTGTCAGCCATGACCTGACATCATAAAAATCAAAACCACCCCATGTAAAATCAGAACAATTGCTCTTTTGGCAATTTCAGACCTGAGACAACATGGGGTTTGCTCTAATAAGAGGATATGTGGTTGTTCCTTTTTAAGATAAAGTTAGTTCACATTTAGCTGTTTTACACAGATAAATGGAATACAGGCACTGAAAAACACCAGGTTTACTGTTAAAGGAAACTTTCCTGCTCATTTTGTGCTACATAAATCTGAGAAGAGGAAAATATTCCCCATGTAAGGGGAAAAAATATATATCTCAATATCATATATATATAATATATCAATTCTGTGATGTTTATAGTCTATAGAACCCCATGCACTGTCAGATGGCATCATTGTGCTCTGTCTCTCCATACCCATTCACCACACTCTTGGAGGGAGTAGAAGGAGAATTTTAACATTACTCTTTCTAGACGGATTTTATCCCTGCCATTAGTGGAATGAAAATTCAAGAGAGGGTGGGAGCACTAAGAGCAAAGTCTTTTTTTCTCTGTCTTGTAAAGAAAAAAATCAGATAAACAGTAAGTGTTTATCCTCTCTGTTTGCATATTCCCTCATTCTTAGTAAAGGTAATACAGCCATAAAACTTTAAAAATGGAGGCCAGCTCTTTAAATTTTCCTTCTCTAGTGGCTCCTTACTTCTAATTTCCATGTTTTGAACTTGCTCAATTAAATCCTGGGCAGGTTATGTTATTACACATAGCCATCATAGATTGTTAGCTAAATGATACTGTAATTTATATATCCTGTCCTGTTGAGGGATGTGTGTGGGAAATTAGAACAAAATATGACTACACGGGTTTTATTTGTATGCAAATTTCTGCTATTTTGCATGCAAACACTAGAATATCTAACCAGACCAATAATAAAATATAATTAATGTAAAAGTTATAGCAAGGAATGAGGAACTATCTTGGCTTTATAAATTTTTGTGTACAAGTTGATAAAATGTGGGTCTTTATAAATCACTACTTTTGCAAGTTTGCCATATTTATACATACACATATATACGTATCCACTTTTTAAATTGAGTGGGTGCTCTTATTCCCTCAATAAACTTAAAAATCAAATAATTTTTTGCCATTTTTTCAATATTCTTTTTCCCATGTAATCTTTCCAAGCCAAAGCAAAGTGAAAATGCAGATTAAACTGAATTCAGTACAAATTATGAATTTTGCACATAATTCTTCCACTCTAATTTTGCCCCAGAACACACGTCTTTATACTTGCTAAAGGAGAGCTATTTTGAACCCAAAATAGCCTCAAAACAATCCAAAGAACTTTAAAGAACATGTTCTTTCGAATTCCAAATTAGAACCTGGACTTCTGTGCACTATCTTCTGAAATGTTCCTCACAGTTCTCTACAGAAATATCTAAAATGGACCTACTGAGCATGCAACAATTCTAAAAAAGCTGTTGCAGCCAAGTAGAAGCATGAGGAATTAGGTTGATATGGATAAGGACATATTAAAAAAGCCATGAGTTAATGTATATTTCTGAGTACTAAAAACTTGGCTAGCTTAGTTTAAAATAGATGCTCTAAATGAATAATGTGATTTAAAATTGCTGTTTTAACACAGGGTTTTAAATTGCTCTATTTTTTAACAAACATATTTCTCTTTATTGAGATGACTTTAGAATAACACCAGAATGGTTGGTTTTAGTGTCTTGAAGTCAGACAAGTTAAAAATGTTGCAACATCCAAAATCTTTGTTCCTCATGCAACCAAGGGCTCCTAGGGAAAGTTATGCCTTTAGAAGCAGGGAATTTGTAATGGGTGGTTAGCATTAGCCAGACTGTAGTGATATAAAAAGATTCCTCTAAAACAATTTGTAATCCCACAGTTTAAGGGCAAAAAGAAGAGTCTCATTTGTGTTTGGATTGTAGTCACAGGAACTTTCTATATTCTCTTTAGAAAGATCAGGAGAGCCTTGTGTCATGTGGGCTTAGGGCAGGAATTTTTTCAGGCAGTAGGGTGGTTGTGGTCCTGGAAACACCAATACAAGAACATAAAACCAATTAGATGTAACTACGCTCCTTAAAGAATTATGTATGTTGCTTGTGTTTGAGTGCTCCTGAAAAGTGGATATTTGAAAAGGCATGGATGATGTTTATAGAATTGCCTAATAAAAAATTTAGATTTTCTAGGTAGAAAGTACAACTTTGATAAATAAATGTCTCAGATCTTGCCAAGCAGTTTAAAATAGGTTCTTAAACACACCTACATTATATAGACACATATATATCTATATCTATGGAATATGCTGGTGGAAGTTTGGAGAGATTTGGGGAGAGATTTGAGAGATTCTCTGGGTTTGGAGAGATTTGCTGCTAGTGATATAAATTGTCCTCTTCCCCTTGTTTCCCATCAAGTCAAGGAACATTATTAAGCTGTAGTTATAATTTCCAGATATGTCTTAATGTTCATTGTAAACTGGGGCAAAACTGGGTCATTTTTGTGCCATTGGTGTCATAATGGGCCAAATAAAGTGCTGTATAAGTAGCAAGGGGATATCAAAATGTGGTGTGGAGTAAAATGCTTGCAGAGACACAACTTGATGATCTTGGAGGTCTTTTCCACCCTTAGGTTTCCATGGTAATCATATAGGGCTGTAGTCACTCGTTCCAGGTGCACTATTCTACCTGAGCATGTAAAACTTATTTCTTCAGTAAATCTACATACACTGTATGATAGTCCTGAGATTTGGTATAACAAAATACAGCAGGTAGATATGAAAACCTTCATGGTCATAATACATATGAATATTTTATATCTTATTTTAAGCCTTCTACATATTTTTAAATGTCAAAATTAAATGCTGATTAAATTGCAATATCTAATAACTGCCTTGGTTATTTGCAAAGTTATTTTCAAATAGATTAGCTAAAATAATATAACTTAAAATATGATCTAGATGTTGATTTAGTTATAAGATTTCATGTCCTTTTTAAAAACAAGCAATATATGATTTAATGCAATTATCATATCTGTTTGCCTGCAAGCATTTCATTTCAAGTTAATCTTGAGACCTGGTGGCTGTTATTTTCCCTGTTGTTTCAGAAAACCTGAAAGATATGAACTAGTGTATTTTATTGAATTTTTTTGTGATTCCATCTGGCTTTCAAGCTCCCTGAAGCACTAATGAAGGTCAAGGAGTTTTAGAGTGAAATGCAATCCCTTCACCTGGAGTACAGAACCAGCTAGTACAATAAGAACAGAAAATATCACTTTCTTTCTAGAGAATATTAGATTGCTTCATAGTTCAAGATCAGAACAAGGATGCTGAAAAATAGAAATTCATCTTGGAGTCGGTTTTGGTACTTGAGATTCTAGTGGCTGGTACCTGATGGCTAAAGCTTATTGTTATTTTACTCAGGAGGAACAAAATGATCATAGCAATAGTTAAATGCTGACAGTAAAAATAAAAATAGTTAAATGTCTTTCTGTTGTGGTCCAAGTCGAGCACAGGGAGCTTAAAAGTACCTCTGGTACAATAAAAACCAGATGTAACATGAATTCAAGACGAGTAAATATGCACATCCTAACTTTAGGCTTGCATAAGCATTCAGTGGGACTGCTCGAGTGCCTGAAGGACAGTAATATGTTTGCCTGAGGAGCAGGAATATGTTAGCCTGAAGAATAGGAATATTTTTGCTTTAATTACCTGCTGGAGCAAAGTAGCATCCCCATCTCTTTTATAGGATTCATTCTCACGGTTCTGCCCAGCAGGTCAGTTGTTGCAACTGTGCAGTGCAGATTGTGGTTAGTTCTTCAGTTTCCTGCATCTAGGAAAAAAAAAAATCTGGAATACTCATACCTACAGAATTGTTCCTCAGATTTACAGTAACGAATACTAGTTCAATATCTTTGCAAGAAAACTTACAGTCATGGATGAGTTAAAGTTCTTTAAAGCAGAAGTTTTTCACTTATTTCTTCTTTTTATTGGACAGTGTCATGAAGACACCCTCAAATTTGGAATGTTGCTCCATCAGGGTTCATATTTTTTCCTGTTTATTTAGTTCACTACTTCCAGTGGCTGCAGTTGATTCACAGCTCAATAACACTTCCCTATCTGGGGAGTGTATATGTATAAGTAAAGGAGGAATAAAGAAAAATACATTTTAGTCAAAAGACAATTATTTAGGGAAAAGAAAGAATGTAATTACAAGAAGTCTCAGAGGTCTGCCTCATGTTAGGACTCAAATTATGTAATGCCTAGGGAATAAAATACCTTATTTTGGTGTTTTTCCACTCTGTATTGTGCTTCCCTGCATAGTGCTCGTCACTACTAACCTTGGATATGTTTTATAATTGTGATGTGCCTTTTAGGTGTGAAATGAAATCTTCATCAGGGAAATCAAATGCCTTGCCCATGATCTGAAGTGCATGTTTCTCATGTAAAAGTAAAGAGAAAGGAGGGATAAAATTTAGAGTGAAGTGTCTGAGTCCTCCTTTCTCCAACAGAGGAGAGGCATGTACAGAGAGGCTGGGCATGGTGTTCTTGTTGGCTACGAGCTCATTTCTCTGTACATAGCAAAACCTTAGCCAAATCTTCGAATTTTGAAGTTGTACAATAGGCAGATGCTGCTATACTAATTGAGGAGGAAATTTGCAGTCTTTATTCTAAAGACTGCTCCTGTAGTCTCCCTAAATTACATAGAACCATGCAAGTATTGAAAGTATATTTATATCACACTGAGCTGCTATTCTGTCACGTTCACTTATAAGAAAATATCTAAAAAACAGGAAATAAGGGCTTTGAACAGCATTGTTATAAGAATGCTGTTCTGGTCTCCTGACTTTCTTTTGTTCTCTTTCCCTTTGTGGCATTTGCTGTGCACATCCTGAGAACATGACTGTGTGATGTCAGAGCAAAGATCCATTTCTCTCAGTAATCCCCTGTTTCTTGCACTCTCCAATAGTGGATGCCAGGGAAAGATGGAAACTGAAGATAAGCAGTGCTGTTCTGTCCGAGGAAGCTGGCCTGCAGCACGCCCTGGCTCAGAGCTTTCCTGCACTAATGGTGGCTCATCAAAATTTAATAGAGTTTAATGGGAGGTATATCCCTGACTCTGGTGGATCCTTGTGCTCAGAGCTGTAATGATAAGCACCTTCCCAATAGTATAAGCTCTTCCTTCACGTTCTTCCTTCCTTACCTCTACTTTCCTATACACCTGCTTTTAGAAAGTATTACAGTATTTTAGGAAGTTTCCACATCTTCGGATGTTTATCTTTTGCTTTTCTTACTTGAAGTCATGAAATTATCACCTGGCACCTCACACTGATGAAATCTTTTGTCCCAAGGAAGAGGGCCCAGGGAAAGGCTGTGAAAAATGAAACTTTTATATCCCCACTGAGTGCTTATGAAAGTGAGTGGATAGGATCTTAAAAGCTTTTTAAATATTGACCATCTTGTATGCAACCTTTGATTTTACCTTCTGAGCTGGAGAGCTGATGGCAAGAAATACAGTTCAGATTTACAATATTTAATACAGAAGAAGTTATGAAGAAGTTTCCAGAGGATAAAGTGTTTGCAGAAAAGCTACTGCTTCAGAAGTGTGGGTGCTTATCTATACTAATTGGATACAGAAATGGAGGTGTAAATCTGAAGGGATCAGGATTTGTTCCAGTTCTGTATTGCCCATTTCCATACAACCAGAAATGCACTTACACATTTCCTTCAGGCAAGTTTTCTATCCTAAGCATACACACATTATGTAATAAACTGTAGATAAACTTCTGTAATACTGGGTTCAAAAGGAAAGAGGAGAAATTAGGTCAGATATTGGGAAGAACTTCTTGGCTGTGAGGGTAGTGAGGCCCTGCACAGGTTGCCCAGAGAAGCTGTGGCTGCCCCATCACTGGGAGTGTCCAAAGCCAGGTTGGACAGGGCTCGGAGCAACCTGGGATAGTGGAAGGTGTCCCTGCCCACGGCAGGGGGTAGAATGGGATATCACTTTTGTTTTAGAAATATTTGCATTTATATGTTTGCACTTGTATCCTCAAAACTGAGAACACAGAAAATTATTTTTAAAAATAGCTTTTTCTCACGCTGGTAAAAAACCTAAAACTCCCATCCAACTTACCTGAACATAAACTTGCAGATTTTAATCAGATCAAATATATTTTTTTACCTGCTGTGATGCCTGGAAAGGCTGACCTGGAAACAGAGATTAGGTAGGATAAAAAGATAAAAGGTATTTATTGAAAGGATCTAGCTTGGGCAGTGCAGGAACCCCACTGGTCCTACACCCAAGTCAAACCCACAAATGGCCGCAAAATGGCTGCCTGGTCACGAGGCCTCACACTTTTATAGGTTTTGGTCCATGAGCATATTGGAGTTAATTGTCCAGTTACAGCTTCAGGTTATGAAGCTCCATCCTCCTTCTTCCCTCTCTTTCTTCACTATTGTTTACACTCTTGGGCCTAAAATTTGTCCTTGGTGCCAAAGTAGAAAGGAATTGTTTTATCTACCTACTCTTTGAAGAGAGCTCACTAACCCTTAATACGAAACTCAGAACTACACACTAAAGGAGCACAGAATCTGAAAAATATAAAAGCTAGAAACTTAAGGCATCAGCTGAAGAATTTTGAATTTGGATTGCTCTGACTATTTTTGCAGAAACATAATATTGATTTCCCATTACTGTATTCCCTGTGTTTTTATCAACACAAACATTACAGCTCTTAATGCTTTTGTGGAATTCAATGAAATGTGCAAGTCTTCTATATACTGCAGTAAAAGACAGTGCAAGGTTTATCAGTGAGCCTAGGAAAAGAAAAAATTTGCTCTGTGCATACACTTCAGTCTTGGTCCTGAAAATTTTCAAAAGAATCTAGTTCAATTTATTTCTGATCATAGTGTTGTTTTAGTAGTGATGGTCAAATTTCAGTATTGTGAAATTTTAGGATTTGTTCTTCAAGCAAGCTGGAACTTACAGCTCCCATTGGATGTATGATAATATTCCCACACTGAAATTCTTCTGGTTTGGGCTGGGGGAGAAGGGGAAGAGGAGGAAGCTACACAAGAGGTTTGGTCAGGAACCCCAAGCAACTAGTTAGATAAGTTTATGTTGATGTGTTTTGGGATTTAATAAACAAAATGAATCCACTCTGTTTCAGATGACAGGATGAATACCCTGCTGTCCTCACCCAGCACATTCTTTACCTCTCTGAGGTGATGAGCAGATCCTGAAGGAACTGACATTGTAAATCTTGAGGATCTGTAATTGCTAATAAAAAGGCAAACCACAGCTTCACAATAGATAAGCTTTATGTACTTTGTCTCAAAATGTGGGGATATTCTGGGTGTTGTTTGTGGTGCTTGTTATCATCTGTTTTTTAAGGAAAAAGTTTACAGTTAAGTAGAACTAAAAGACTAGCAAGTTGTGATTTTTATTTTTTCTCTATATACGCTTTTCCCAAATCAATATTTAAATGCCAGGTGCTACACACTCCTTAAGTAGATCTTCAAGAATAGAAATTGCATGCTATGAAGGAATTTTAACTTTCCAGAAGTTTTTGGAGTAGTCCCCATAGTTGCCCCAAAAAATCCACCCACCTTCCTTTTCCCCAGAAGAAGAGAACTGTATTTCACGGTTTGAATCATTGAGTAACAACACAGGAAAGCTGTGCATTAAAAAAATCACCTCTCTGAATTTTATAATAGCTCTCAAATAACTTCACACAAGCTGATCTGTAAAATAAAGAAAGAGGAAGAATTGGGTAATGCTTCCAGAGGGTGGCTTTGTAATGCTGCTGTAGTTTGACTGAAAACGGCCATTCAGTCTGTCCTTGCCCCTGAAGGAAATGGCAGAGCTAAAATGGGTGGGAGAAGAGTCACAGCAGGGTGATACTGGCAATGGAATCAGCTGCCCCTGCTAAAACACAGGATATTTGTGTATTTCTCACCAGGATTAAAGTATCATTTTTTTTAGGGTTAAAATTCATATCTAAATTTATGCAGAATAGTAAAAGATAAATAGTAATTAAATGATATCATGAACAACACACAACATTGTACAAAACATCTCAGTCCTAAAAACCACTTTAAAATGCCCCTATTAACCTAATAATTGCAAATGGCTTTTATTTGATTTTATTATAAAAACTATCAAAAATCTAGAGAGGCAAACAAGCAGCCATGCTTTAAGGTCTCAAAATCTTACTGTGATGAGAAGCTCCTCAAACAAACCTCGTGGGGCTGCCCATACCCCCTGACCCTCCTGCTGTCCCTGGCTGCCCCAGGCTCTGAGGTCACTGGGTCTGATGTAGGCTGGAGCCACCTTGCAGCAGTTCCCATCACCCTGCCAGTAGCACAGGCAGCTCTGGGGTTCAGGGAGCACAAAAAAGATATTTTGGTGCTGCTTGGAAATAAACAGTTCTTTTGCTGCTACTTTGGATCTTAGCTGTGATCTTCAACTTGTATTTGTGCTGTGGCTGCACTGGCTGCTGTGCTCTTGGGGTGATTTGCTGCTTGAAGTATGGATGGAGCTGGTTCATTAACTTCAAGCAAATTGCTGAATTGGAGATATTTTAGCTGGTTAAAGGTCAGAAAAACAAACCAAAAATCTTTTTGCAGGGAAGGGATTGTTTAGTGCCATGGCTGTGGACTTTTTATGTGGCCTTTCAACTATGCCAGCCCCTCTCTTTACCTGCTGCTGGAGCTGCCTGGAAGGCACAAGGCTCACTTGGATGATTCTGAGCAGGTGAGAATTTCTATACTCAGAAAATCCCCTGCAAAGCCCAGGATCCCTGGGTTATGTATTGGCTCACACATTTTTTGATAGTCTGAGTGGGTCTGGCTCTACAACTTTTACTTGTGGTAATGTTCCTTTGGTCTGCAGACTGTAGAGCCACACCAAAGGGAAATTCCCTCCCTCCTTCTTGTTGAACGTGGGTGTTTTCAGGAATGCCAGACCTGTGAGCAAAAGAAAAAAAAAAAAAAAGAAAGTATCTACTTTTTTGATTAACTGGTAGAAAATACTCCTCAAAGAAAGGTGGACCTTTTGGGAAATGTCTCCTGTTAATATGGTTTTATTCCACATGTGTAATGGCTTTGAGGACATCAGGTTGTTTATCTTTTAGGCTTATTGGGCTTTTTTCCCCTCATGTAAAATTAAAATAACTCATAAATAACAATTAAAGTAATTGTAGATCACTGTGATCTTCAGCCTTGTCTCACAAATTATTGTTCAGAGTAAGAACTCCAGTGCTGAATTCCTAGATTTATTTTGGCAAATGCCATGTTGGCACTGTAGCCACAAATAGAGCAGGGGTTTAAGCATGGGGTGCATCTGGGGTGAGACACCTGTGGTAATGTGAATATCCATCTCGGGTATTA
Source organism: Phainopepla nitens (assembly GCA_013400175.1). Taxonomy (NCBI): domain Eukaryota; kingdom Metazoa; phylum Chordata; class Aves; order Passeriformes; family Bombycillidae; genus Phainopepla; species Phainopepla nitens. The sequence goes on along the minus strand of VXBQ01000678.1, from coordinate 74,629 downwards.
CAGCAAAGGTTTCTTCAATAAATGGATCTCTGGCAGTGCGGTGTAAATTTTAATGTCTTTGGTGTACCAATAGCAAATAGTAACAGCAACTTTTAACACCTTTTTGTAGTTTCCCAAGGAATAAATGAAATTAAATAAATTAAGACTGATAGAAAGAGACAGAATGTCTTGATTCCTTCATTATCTTGATATGTTTGATGTTAAAGCACTTTGTTTAAAAAATCTATTTTTACTCATGCATAGGTTCAAAAAACTTAGAAACTGAAACATTATTCTGCCTCTGAGAAAATTATTCTTATTGTCATTAGTCTCTTATTGTAAGAATAATGGGGAATATTTTTAGAAAAAGATAGCAGAGAAAATATACATTCCAGAAAGCACTTTGAAAAAGACCATTGTCTTTTCAGATCTGAGTACTTAATATTATTGTTATATTTTCAACTCTGGACCCTGGATTTTTCACTTTCTGCCTCATCCCAGAGGACCTGGCTTCATTCAGTGAGCAGGACAGATGTTTCTGAGCTTGGTGTATCTTTTAGTCTTGAAAACTTCAGTTTGTGTATGTCTGTTTTCTCTAATTATGGATGGAAAGTGAGGTTTAATATTTAAACATTTTAATATACAAATGTCAACATCACTACTTCAAGAAAATATTAGGAAATAATGAATACATTAATATCTGTAGGAGGACCTCCATAAAGGTTAGAGGTGCCAACATTACACTCTCAGGGTGTCTTGAATTCTTCTGTGCAGTTGTATGCAGGTGATAGGGTTAAATTGTTTCTAAAAATCATGAGATATTTAGTGGAGAGAATTGGGCCTGGCAGGCCCTGGGAAATGTTAGGCTTGTTAGGTCAAGTGAAACGCCACCGGTTTAATCTTACGATTGTTACCTGCACCTGTGTAACCATTTAGTGACTATGATAAATGAAATTATTGTTATATGACTATAATCCATGGTGAGAATCGTATTCGGAGTGGGGGGGTTGGTGAAGATCATGAGAATCCATGCTTGGTAAAAGCAATGGATATAATAGAACAATCTAATTTTAATAATTAACATATAGTTATGTAATGATAGAGGGTAAAATAGCTCATCCCTGAATCCAATGTTGGAGTCGGATTTGGGCAAGCTGTGCCCCTGACACCCAGAGCTCTCAATAAAAGCACAGCATATAATCGCCCTGTGATTATGTGTTCTGTTTCTGAACACCAACACAGGTATTTAAAGTGCAGAGGTGCCTAAAGTAGAGAAAGGAAGTTCTCTGTTAAGGAATCAAGTAATGCAATTAGTATTATCCACAGATTGCTCTTATTTACGGGAAATCATCTGTAAGAACATTTTCACTGCAGTGCTATCATTTGGTGTTTAAAATGCTATGAAATTTGAGTGTGGGACTTGTAGATTATACCTATATATGACATCTGTCAATGTCTCTTGTTAGTGGTTCTGTCTCAGTGCAGAAATATGAGCACATTTAAAAGGACTCAGAGACTCTGAATTTCCTTACCTTTTATTATTTTAAATGAAGAAAACTGTAGTTTTGCTTGCAGTTCACACTTTTGCCTATCTTGATTCTTTGAGTGGCATTGAAGGCTAAGAGGGAATATAAGCATGCTACCTTTTCGTAAACATGTCAAAGGAAAGAGTAACCTAAAATGGTGGTTTACAATCATAAAAATCTGCAATAACTGCAGATAAAAATTGTGTCTCTCACTGAAAATGTCAGAGAAAGATTATCCTAAAACAGCAACAGCTGGTAGGTTGCCACTGGCATTTGATCTTAATGAAGGAAAAGGAAGCAGAGTAGTTTGTGCCACTGGCACCCTCCAGTGTATCTTTCCTGTTGAACTTTATCGTGGACAAGTAGAAGAATTATAAAGGAAAGCCTCATAAAATCAGGCCTTGTCACCTGGCCTGTTACTTCTTGTAAGTGCAGCTAACTTCTCATGTGAAAAATCATAAGAATGAAAGCAATTAACACAACAACCTATTTTGAGGGTGAAAAACAAATGCACCTGCAATAACAAGGGATTTGTCCCATGAGAATCAGTGAACAAAGTATGTAAACTAACCTAGAATAGAGAGATTTGATAGAAAAGTAAAATATCTTTTACTAACCAAAAAAGTAATTGGCAAGAAAGCCATTAACCAATTGGAGTTCAACATGAGGCCTATGAAAACTGTATAAAAAGAAGTTATGTGGATAAAGATTGACTTTTCTGCATGAAGAAAATGGAGTCCCTGAGTCTTTTACTGCAACAAACTTGAGGCAATGAGATTTTCTAGATTGTTTACATGACACCTTTTCATGCTGGAGAGACATGTTCTAGGAGAGACAGCCTCTGTTGGGGGCTGTGGTGGTAGGCTGGACTTTCCTCCTCTTGGTAAAGCTTTGCTCTGCTCTCCCAAAGGAATGCTGATAGTTTGGCACAACCCTGCTTTGTGCCTTGCAGGGCCACTATGGGAGCTCCTAAGATAATATTTGGCACAGGAATACTTTTCTGACTTGTCACAAGAGTAATGAAGAAGATAAAGTAGATTTAGGCTCCTTTTAAGCAAACAGGATCATTTCAGGTTTGATGGCCTTTGCAAATCATTCATCCAAAGTATCTCTTCACCACATTTAGAACCAGATTCTTGGATACTACTGCAGTGATAGTTTAGAAAGGTAGCTTCTTTTTTACCTGCTAGGTGCGAACTAGCCTGTTGCAGTCACTGCTTGCCCCCTCTAATCCAATAGCCACTCAAGTGCACTGTGGACTGTTTCTCATTTCAGTGGTTGTGTTCTGCTGGAATTTAGAAAAGTGTTCGAACGAAGTGTCTGCTTCCAAACACTCCCACTGCTGATTGCACCATTTGATATCACCAGTACATTTGGAACCAGAGTTCCAAGCAGGGCCAAGATTTAATCTCCAATGTAAAATTGTGTCTAAGCCTGTAGTGCATCAGAATAAATTCCCATAAAGCATGGGATTTAGGAGCTATGTGTGTTAGCATCTCCAATCTTCTCTTGCCAAAGAGTCTTACCTCTTTACAAATTAGTTTGAAGTTTGGGGAATTGCTGTTGTTATACCTGAGAGGACAGGGCATTTCTTTCTTAAGACATTAGTTTTCTAAAAGCCTCTGTTTTTTTATAAGTATTTTCATGATAAAGTATTTTTTAAGATAGAAGAAAGATAGTTGATGAATATTTTCCCCATTTTAGAGCTTGCTCCCCCCTTCCCCTTGCTTTTCCTTGTAATGAGGCTCATCAGCTTTCTGGCTGTATGGTGGCAGTATATAGATTTTGGGTTTATTCCATCTTTTTACTTTTTTTTCCTTTTTCTCCAGAGACACTTGTAAAGCACCTGTTAATAGTGTTGGGCTGAACTTTGTGGTCCTGATATTTGCAGTCGGACCCCTGGGGCAAGGGAGTGGAAGAGAGTGAGCCACTGCCCAGGGCATGATCTCTGCAGGCAGGTTTTACAGCTGGCTTAAGTCCTTTGGCAGGAGAATAGAAAAGAATGAGTAAAGAACAAACAGCTCCTGTGGCAGTAAATTTTCAGACAAGGCTTAGCAGATCTGTCGTGAGTCAAGGCAGTGCAGCAGTGCTGTCAGCAGAGTGCCTGCTCTGCAGGACCTATGTGGTCTGAGCAGAAATGCACCTCAGAAACCTGGATCTAACAAGGTCAGTGGAGCACTGGGAAGCAGTGATTTAAGAAGGAGAACTCTTGTGCCTGAGCACCAAAGAGAACAGCAAAGCCAAAGCTCCTGGGGACAATTGGGTGGAAAAAAGCACAGGAGCCAGGAAAGAACAGTGCCATCACCCTGGGGATGGCTGACCTGCCTCAGGGTAAGCTGGAGTGATCTGGCAGTGAGATAGGAGATGCTGTGTGTGAATGACATGCTGTCAGGAAAGCTGAGCAGGCAGCAGGGCCAGCCCAGGGCCAGTGCTGATGGAGTGGATGGAGAGTGGGTTCAGGAGCACAGCAGAGCATGGGAACAGATGCTGGGAGCACTCCTGTGCACTGAGGGCTGGACTCTGAGCTGTCAGAGCAGGCAGGTCACAGAAAATAGGGCAGGCTTTGCTGCTGTGGAGGGTTTATATGTGTATTTCCTTGTAGTGAAATTAGGAACTGCTCTGAGGATGTGATCCAGTGAGGCATTGCAAGGGTAGCAATGTTCATGCTGATGGATCTGGCAGATCCACTCAGAGCCAGTGCAGCTTTTGCCCTTGAGCATCATTGGGTCACTCCTGACAAAACAAGAAGTCAAGGTGGTGGCAAAACTTCTGAAGTGTTAGACAGTCTTAGGTCTCTAGAGTTTTGTGGGAAATCTTACAAGGATCTTCTTCAGTGTCTTCTGCTTCCAGCTGTGCCCATAAATACCCCAAGCTGTCCCCATACAGTATATCCTACCTCCCACAGCTCCTCCCCATCAGAGCTGAAACACAGAATTATTATCTGTTTGTGTGCTACAAAAATTCAATGTATACATTCAACAAACTACATAAGCTCAGTTTTTAAAGACTGTAAAATCTACTTAAAATGATGAAGAAAACTTCTCTTATTTTCCTTTTTCACAGATGAACATTCAGTACAAAATTATTTTTTTAGTTTATCAACTGAAGCCAGACAGGCTTACCTCAGTCATTTAAGGGAATTCAGATACTTAACTGTTTAATGATGTGTGGCTTTTGTCTTTTAAAAATATGACTTCTATTTATAACTTTTTAAAAAGAAAATAAAATGCAGAATTAGTTCTGGATTTTTTACATTGAGGAATGTAAAATGATTCCTAATGTTACTCTTAAAAATTTGGCAGTAGTTTGCATATTTTTGATCCAGTTAATTATTTGCTGATAATATATTTTGCATTAGGATGTTAAAGCATAAATGAATAAAGGTAAGTATCACTGGAATGTAATGCAAAATGTTGATGTAAAAATTAAATAAATTTTTAGAATTGTCAAATTCTATCTTTAATTAAAAAGTTACTTTATTTTATCATTTCTGGAAAGTGAAAACATTCAATGATCTTTCCACTTCTAATGTGAAACCTCATAATAGTTTTATGGGGTTTAAGAAGGTATTATGGAAGTCAGCTGATAAAAATAAATGCAGCATATCAATCTTAGGAAAGTTTATTATTCTTTTGAGTAAAATGACTTTTCTGCTCGGTTTTAGACCCAATCTCTTTGGTTTAGGATATAGATTCAAAATCAGTTAGTTTTTCAGTTTTTTTAAAGACGAGTATACATTGGCATTAATTTTGTTATGGTGCACTACATTTTATTGTGGCATATTTTCATCAGATAACATCTTAAAAATCTGATTACAATAGTTATAGTCCTGCCTTTGAAAACCTAACTGATATTTTCAAAAGTTTCATATACTATGTTTTCCTGCAAAGCCAAATATAAGTCTGGTAATCCTCACTTGCCTGCGTTCAGTGTTTTGCACAAGAGCATCAGTTGATCTTTTATCCCTGCCTTTTCTCATATGAACTTCAAAAGGAAGTTGATGCAAATACGACAGCAACATGAAAATGCTGCAGAAATCTCTTGTGCTTGCTTAGTGAGATCTGAAAATTTAATGTGTCTAGGTATAGAATTCTTTTCCCATCATTGAGATAACATGACACAAGCTGGCACAGAGTTTGAGTTCGTGTTTGTGTATGCCTGGCGATCATGGCAGTGCATTTGGCTGCTTTTTGCTTGGTGTTTGGAGGGGTTTTATCTTGTCTGTTGGTTTGCTTTTGGTGGCATTGCTATAGTTAAAAATCTAATGGAAAGGAAGTTGAACAATTAATAATAAATACTGGGTGTTATACTGCTTTCTTGGCAGAAGTGCTCTCTGTTTTCCCATGCTCTGCTTCCCTGGTGGTATCTTTCCTCTCCATGAAGCAGGCCCCATCTTCTGGGCAGAACCACTGTAGGGCATCATCCCTCACTTCCATGGCACTTGCTGTAGGAGTTGTAATGTTTCACCAGCCCAGAGCCACCCTTAAATCCAGAGCTGTGCAGAAAGTTGCCAAGAGCTGGGCACAGAGAAGCCATTCTCTAGTGAATACTGGTAGTGGATACCCCTTAACTTGCCCAGACACGAGGGCTGCTGAATTACTCATGAAAAGGTTTTGGATGAGTGCCTTTGCTCCTTGAGGACTGGGAATACAGCAGCAATAATTCCTGCAGGGCCAAGGTGAGGGGGTGGTGCTGAAAGGGGTCAGCAATCCCAAAAGCTGCATCCTTTTATGCATAGACATTAAATAAGCAGTGAACAGGACAAAAAAAATCTATAAAGTGATTTATCAGTGTTGAGGAGAGGTGCCCTTGAAAATACTACACATTGCTTGGAGTCTGTTTGTCTTCTAACTGCCTGCTTCTCTTGACTTTTCTTTGAGTTTAGCCAGCTGTTTTTCTTTCTGGCACTAATTTTGGCTGGATGTTCAGATGTCTTAGTAACTTTGCCGTTTCAAATATTCGTCCCTGTACCACTTGTACTTCATCTCATGCTGTGTAAAAAGCTTTCAGAATGGCTTCCTACAGGTGTTGAATAATTTAGCTGAAAAATGAAACTTGCTGAATGCCACAATCAATTTTAAGTATATAGAAGAGTTGCTGATAAAAATGACCTTTCAAAGGAGGACTTTTGAGGAAGGTTCTCTTCATCCCTATAGCTCGTTAGAGATTTCATTATCCCTTTAAAATTAATAATAAACATTATCTTATTGCTGCAGTAATAATAAGGCTTTGTACAGATTGATAATGTTGTTAACAACAAGACTGATAAGAGAATGAGTGCTCTATCATCAAATAAAGCAGTATTTAAAGATAGTTTGGACACCAACACAATTAAAGTTGTCCTGAACTCCATCTTAGGATTTGGCAACTCAGGTTAATAAAACTGTAGTATATGCTGTAGGAAACTCAGCATTTCTCCTTAGGCTCTGTGTTCAGGAGTTTTATGATACTCCATGGCAAAAATTCACTGTGGGTTAAAGACACAGTTTGCCTGTTGTAATTATTATTATTTTTAATTTTAAGGAGGAGGGGGTAAATGGTGTCTTAAAATACAGTTTATAAAGTGTGATGTGGTGATTTTATTATTGTGTTTTAGAAAGTTTGGCCAAAAATGACTTGAAACAAACCTTCATTAAAAAAAATTGATATACTTGAGAGTGCAAATATAAGTCCACAACCTGACTTGTAATTTCTTATAATTATTTCTGACTTCTAATAATTTCTTTTTTAATTTTAGTTTGGAAAGCAGGGGTGCCACCCCCTGTTTTTAATTACATATTCATAAGTATAATTCATAATTACATCTTCATAAATGTTCCCAATTCACTCATGTTTTGTTTTCTTTTTATATTTCACTTATCTATATTTAGAAAGCAGACTTACAGTTCCTTCCGAGCTGTGCATGACAACAATGCTCATTTTAAAAGCATCTACTTTTAACTCAGTTTTGTATAAAGCTTGCTGCTCTGTGCTTCACTTAGGGAATAAAACAGAAATTAATCTGGAGGAGAAGCTATTCATCGTGAACCTGTCGCTTCCATAGTGTCTTATGGATTTTAAAGAGGTATTTTGAGCTACATTATAAAACAAATAATGCGCATCTTCTGAAGGAGGGCAAAGAAAAAAATGTTCTTTAAATAGTGCTGTGTTGTCATGAAATATGTGCTTTACTCTCAGACAAATCTACTTACTTTTAATAACATCCATGCTTTTATAATATGTTGCCTTCATGAAATGTTTCAGCAGCCAATGAAGCTCCACTGAGGCCCGTGCTGATGGATTGTGAGGCCAGAGCCAGTTTTACTGAATTTATCTGCCAGATTCCCACTGAATCCATGCAGTGTGATGTAAAGGGCACCTGGAAAATCCCCTGCTACCTTTCGTTGTTGAAATGTGAGTAAAGCATCATACATCCAAGTCAGCCTTAAAACTGTCGAGTGGGTCACTTCCCTGTCTAGGTGACAGCTTTTCTGGATGATAAAACAGGGGAAAAAATGTCAGTGGTGATCTTCCCTTTGGATGCTTTGGATCTAGGGCTCAAAATCAGAACTGGAGGTGGTAGGCATGAAGATATCCTTCTGTATGTCAATCTCCCACATGACAAGTTCTGGCTTTCCCAGCATCCATGGAAAATGAATACCCTTAACTGGAAAGCTGAACATGCTCTCTTTAGTCTGGGGCAGGAACTTGTGGGGAGACAGCTGAGACAGGGAGAGTTTGCACTGCCCCAGCCATATGGTGGCTTTGGGGAGCACACAGCTTTACCTCTCCACAAGCTGAGACAGCCACATGGTGGTATTGTAAGGGCATGTAGGGTCAGTGGGGGCAGATCAGCTGACTTCTAGATTAATATTAAATTAAAGATGCTGTGAATTCAGCCAAATGACCCTTGAGTCAGGAAAGGGAAAAGGAGAGCAGATGAGTTTGTCGCCTTGCCGCAGGGAAGGAAGTTGGTGTAACTACAGGTGTAATTCTTGGTGTTTAGTGTTTTCCTTTCTGCCTTCTTTTAATATGTTCCTTGAGGGTTTTGTTTTAGTACATTTTGATTTAGGACAGAATGTGAGCAATAGTAACACCTGAGGACAAATGCAGGTAGGAGCAGCCTTGGCTGAGGGTGCCATTCAAGCAGCTGGATGTGGCTTAAATATTTGCTAGGCCATTTTTATAATGTCTTACCTTCATCTATCAATATAAAGGATGGATAAATGCCCTGGCTGGCTTCATTCTCCTGGGTCGCCTTATTTTATTTTACAGTGACTTGTGACAGATAGTTATGAGATGAAAAAAGGGAGGTCCTGCTTGTAGCTGTGCTCTTGTCCTGGCAGATGCTCAGAGAGCTCAGGGACAGCAGTGCCAGCTGCGCTGGGAAGGTATCTTTGCTCATGCACCATAATGCACAGGAAGGTCTCATTTGTCAGAGTCATTCTGGGTTATTAATTGGGTAATTAATTAATTGGTATATATTTTCTCCTCTCGTTTGCAACCAGAGCTTTTTTCGACAAAGAATTGTGGTGCTACCCCGTGGCTGGAGAGTGAGCAGGCTGTTTGTAACCACTGAAGTAAACTATTACCTGCAGCTGAAACAAAGTCTAAATCTCTGTTGAAGCTACACAAGGCAGGGATATTTCCGTGTGCGGTTGCACTGCAGATCTCTGTAGGTAGTGAGGGACGAAGATGTTGTTGAGAAGTAAGAAGAATGTGGTATTTCTTACAACTTTTAAAAACTTTCAGTGCCTTTTCTATTGGCAATTGTGTGATTAACATGAATACAGTCTTGCAATTCATTTGCAAACTGCAGTGATGTCCTGGGTTCAGCAGAGAGAATTAATTTTCTTCCCAGTAGCCAGTACAGTGTGTGCTTTGGATTTAGCATAAGAACAATGCTGGTAACAAAAGGATGTTTTAGTTGTTACCGAGCAGTTCTTACACTAAGTGTTTAGGGTAAAAATAAAGTATTTTTCTGCTTTTCACCCCTCCCCACCAGTGTACAGATGGGGGAGGGGGGTGAACAAGAAACTGGGGAGAGGACATAGCTGGGGAAATCTGACCCCAACTGACTTAAGGGATATCCCAAACCATGCTGAGTCATGCTCAGCAAATAAATTAGTGGGAATGGGAAATCTGTCCAGGGGCTGCTCTGTTAGTTCATGGTAAGCAACTGTTTTCATTTGCATCATTTGTTTTTCTTGGAATTCCTTTGCATTTTTGCTATTTTTCTTTCCATTGCAATTAGGATCATGATTATCATTATTATTATTAATTTTGTCTAAGTTATGAAGCTACTTTTAATTAATCCCACAAGTTTTCTTTATTTTACCTTTCAAAGTCTCTTCCCGCCTCAATGAGGGAAGTGAGTGTGGCTGTGTGGGGGTTTGCTGGCTTGGGTTAAAGCATGACAAGTTGGAGCATTGACCTGTGATCTAGTGTAAAAGGATGGTTGAATCTGCACTGGAGATGGATGAGAACACCCACTCATGGCTCCCAGAGATACAGACACTGCTCCTCTTGAACATTTTCTTCTGAGTTTTGGGCAGTGAATCCTCTCGTGCCAGGGACTGCTCTTGCTCAGTCATGGAGCCCAGTGGAAGCTTTAATGAGATTGTGCCCCTGGTGAGATCCAGCCGGCTCCTGGGCGTGAGCTGCCAAGTGCTAGCACAGGTTTAGGGGGTCGGTGGCACAACGATAGGTTGGGAAAAAGAGCTGGAAAACATAGAGAAAGTCCTTAGCACTCCTAGCTCAAGGAGTACACCTGCTGCCTTTGGATGCAGTATCACATGTGGGTACTGTATAGTCCTTGAGAATGCTCAGGTGTGGGGCTGGCCAGCAGTGCTCATCTCCATTTGGATCTGGCTGGAAGGACAAACATTCTTCCTTCCAGTCTGGAGCCTGTTGCCACTACTGGATGTTTTTGCTGGCACTGAACCCTGCTGCTGTAGTGTGGGATGTGGCTCGGGGGGTTTGCACAGAAGACACGTGGCTTGGGAACCAATTCCAACACTGTTGTGTCCCTTTCTTGACATCAAGATTTGTCTTTCTTAAGAAAGATCCAAAGCCTGGATGTGGCTGACCTTCCTGTGGCAGCATCTGATAAGTAAGAGGTTTCTTGGTGTTTCCTTTTGCAGAAACTTCCCTTCCAGCAGCTTTTCTCCTTTCAGCACTCGCTGTGCTGAAGCCCAGTCCCTTTCTACCCTGACCTTCCTGTGAGCCTGGAGCTACAGCTCTGCAGAGCCCCATGTGCCTGCATGATGAGAAGTTCTTTTTCTCTCTTATCTTAAATGGTCATAAGACCAAACTCAATCTGGTCTTTAAGAGGTAATGTCAAATAAATTCAAACAAATATTGAAAGACAGTGGTTTTGTCCATGTGCTTGCTATTTTTATTGCTTCCTTTATTACAATAGATGAAGCAAGTAACTAAAGAATCTATTGCTTGTATTTTAGCTCTAAGATTTTGGCTGTAAAATATCTGATAGAAATTTTACAACACAATTGAAAAATGATACAGTTCTCTTAATAAGAATTTTAGAGACAGTTGCAACTCTAATGTGTCTGTCCTGCAACTGCTGCTTAATATCACATAAATCAAGTGGCATTATGAGAGTGACAGTAATATCAGGGGAGGGACTGTGTGCCCAAGTTGTTAGCATGCAGTATTACAAATAGATTAATCTGATTAAATTTTAATATAAAATAAATTGCATTTGCAATTTATTAAGATTCTCTTCCTGGGCTAATACGCTTCATCTGTAGCATCCTTCATAACTGATCTTTATGCACAGCTGTATTTAAGCAGCAATGTGGCCAACTGGAAGAAAAGAAATGGAAAAGTGTTTGTGATTGTAACTGTGTATCTCTGAATATTATTTTCATAGATTTATTTGCTAATTTTTTCTGCTTAGATCTCATGCCCTTGACCTCCTGAATTCACAGTTTTCACAATATACGTGATCTTTGAATCATTGATGTGAGTAACAGAGTGTCACCTTGAGCTAGGAAAATGCAAATCGAGTAAAAAGGCATCAGCTGGTCCCAGTCTGGCCATCCTGCACCAGACATTGTCCCACACTTGGGACATGTGGCTTTGTAAAGATGATGTTTTTCGGAAACAGCTTTTCCACCAAAACTCCTCAACTGTGTCAATGACAGCCCCAGTAAAAGACCTTCCCAAGTGATTGTCATGTGAAGACTTGTAACCTGGAAAGGGCAGTGAGTAATTTCTAACCTGTGATCCTTTTGACTGAGGATCCTGCTGTCTTAACAGGAATTTGGTGGAATACAAGTTTTTAGGCAGGCGAAATCCAGGGACTTTCAACTCAGGATGTGGCTAAAGCTGAACTCAAGATGATGTGCCATGTGGATTTCTTGCTTTTTCCACTGACAAATGCAGGCTCCTTCAAAACTGGTAGGGCCATGTAAGCAGATCCTCTGGTAATTCCCCTGCCTACGTTGATCAATGCAAAGGAAAATTTTACCATCTCAGCAGCATTGAGATAAGTGGTAAAACTGAACCAGGCATCACTTCTTTTCCTAGTTGCAATTAGAGAAACTTTGCACTGTGAGGAAACAGAGTTTATCTGTTACAGGAATTTCCAGGCAGTTGTGGCTCTTTAAAAAATATACTTTTGACTTTTAGTTATAGACTGTACAGAGGAAACATTGGTAGGAATGGCTGGATTCAGAGAGTTCCAGTCAGAGCTAAATCTAATTATAAATATTGAGACTCTGTTTCAATACCAGTAAATTAATTTAGCCAGTTAAGCTAAAATCTATCAATACATGTTTCTTGAAAAACACTGTTATTGAAGGTTTGTATTGGATAATATCCTTTTTTTTTTTTTTCCCCAGATGCCCATTTTGTCAGTTCCATCACACCCTGTTTATTTTAACTTATCATATCTCAGGTTAAATCTACCACATCAACTGCAGTGATCACAAACCGTAGTGCCTGAGGCCAGTTGTGAAAGCCACTGTGGCAAAGCTGTCACCACTGCTTATGCAGACTGGGGGGAGGGAAAGCTTGCTTGAGCTATGCAGTTCAGGTAGTCTAAGTTGTCTTTTTGGCTTTAATCTATTTAATTTTTCACCGTAAAAATATGCAGTAGTCATGATCTCATATTTGAGTAGAAGAAATTTGTGTTTTCACTCCATTAAAATAAAAGTATGCATGAAGTACAGCAGTTGAACATCAATGTGTAGATCAGTCACATTTTTCATGAAGTTTAGGAAAAAAAATTATGTTCAAGACCAAAAAATGCCCATGGCTGCTTATGTCATCCATCCACGTTAAAATTTCATATATGCAGTATTCTCTTGCAAGAGTTAAAAAAAAAATACTTAATGCTAAAGGTGTAACCGCTACTAAAATTGCCTTCTTGACTGCAAAAATCCCCGTTTATCTACTACTGGATCATCTATCCATCCAAAACCAGCTTATGGCAGTAAAATTTCATGTGAATACACACTCCTCCTGTTGCTTAAGTGCATTTCAGCTGGGGTGATGGAAGGCAGCAGCTCTGTGAGTGCCAGCAACCACATCTATTTTACTTTGCTTAAATTGGAAACAAGAAAAGAAAGATCTGAGTAACCAAGCAATTCAGAGAAACCTCAATATTGTCTTCAAATACAGTATTGGTTGATAACTTCATACTTCCCTGGTTTTCTTCAGCATTTTGTTTTGTTTTGGTTTGTTTTTTTTTTCTTTTATACAGAAATGACCTTCTACAGTGAAAGTAGTCTGGCATAAAACTATCTGCCCTACTTTTATTTGAGAAACACTTGCTTTGGCCCAGTGCTTAACACCTTATTTTAAAAAAAGATAAAACCCTCAAAGAACAGCAACATCAACGACAACAGCAATAAGAAAAAGGATTCACCAGGTTTACTTGCAGGAAACAGAACAGCTTGACTTGGCAACAGATATCTGACTTTCTTCCCAAAACCAGCAATCAATGTTTTCAGTGCAGCTATAAATGTTTGCTAGTGCAGCCCCAACATCTGCTTTTGGCAGTTTACTTTTTATGTCTCAGTTTAATTGATTTATGCAAGATAAAAATATCAATGGGTGATGTAAAATTATTTTGTGATATTAGAACCCAGTGACAGGATATAAAAACACAGAGTGCTTGATCCAGTGTTTATCAGAGTAAAGTTCTCCTTAGAATGGAAATCTGCAGCTTTTTATCTGAGGGGTGGAAACTGTTGTGACACACTGAAGCAGTCAGTTGAACGGCCATGCAGAAATTGTCCAGATCATTCTCCTCACCCTCTTCCCACCAAAATGTAAGTGCTTACTTTGTAAGTAAGCATGAAGCTATCTGTGACTTTGATAATTTAGAAGGAAGAAAAGGGCAGCCAAATCACTATTGGATATGTAACTTCATGCCTAGATTCTTGGATTTAATGTGCTCTGCATTTTTTCATTCTTGTAAAAATATCCTCTCCTCCTTTGTCCTCTATTTCCATTATTTCACCAGCTGTTTTTCCTCCTGAGATCAACATTGTGTTCCTATTGATACTCAAAGCAAATTATTTGTCTTATTTTCACAATGCGATTTCTAATAGGGAGAAAAAAATTATTCTTACTTTGATGCCTGTCTTGCCAAACTATGCAGCTGAAGAACCTTCCCCCTTCTTTTTCTATACACCACCCATCTCAGTGTGACTCTGTGCCTGTGTTATCTCTGCAAGACATAACTTATGTAACTTCATTCCACTTCTGGTCACTAATGGTTTCTATTACCAGCTGTTTGTTATTGGGCCCTTATTTCTTCCTTGACGTAGTTACTCAGTTCTGTCTGAAGCATCTTTCCCTACCATAAATGAAGCTCTTTTGAGAACGTGAGGGATGGGAACAGCAGACACCACCTTCAGCTTTACTTCTTCCACAGCCTGAATTCACAGGTCTGGCTGCCTTTTGTCAACTGAGGTAACTAAAGCTAGTTTAAAGGTACCTAAAGACCTACTTCTCTTTTAATGTAGCATCCTAAGCCTTAGTTGTCCTGGACAAGAGGTGCTGCCTCCTGCCCCAGTCCATGCTGCCACTCCATCCCTCAGCAGCTCAAGTCTGGGAGCCTCATGTGTGGTTTCAGTTGCAGTGCACCAAATCCAATCAGTCGCAGTAGATCTAATTAGTTTGCACAAGATCACTGCATGATGTGGTTATATCTTTTTCCTGGTCCCAGGCTGATTAGACCACATGTGGATTTTGTTGTCTTGGAGTTCAGGGCACTCTCTGCACCAGTCCTTAACAGACAGAAGTATTTAAGGATAAAGTGCTGCTGTTTAAATTCCTGTCAGTATTTCATTTTTATTGTAAGTCTGTCTAACAAAGACACTCATTACTTCTGCAAATGGAAGCAGCCATGAATTTGTCTGAGGGATCTGTGCAGATCCATCCAGTGCAGCCTGGAACTGTAGCAGAAACCCAGCCTTGACAGCGAGACTTGAATGCTTGAATAACAATAGGAAGTCTGTGGGAAAGGATCAGTAAAATATTGATTTAATTAGTACTGCTAATTTCTTAAACAAGCATGCAAACTTTTTAATGAAAAAGCGTACAGCTTTTCAGACTGTTCTTACTATAGTCTGAATAAGACCAAGCTACTGGCATTCCCACCATTGTGATTTATCTGCAGAACACACAAATGGTTTGAAAGCAGACAAGGTGTTGGGTACTACAGAAAAAGAGTAGTCTGAAGATGAGCTTTGTAAAATCAAAAAATCTAAAATTTTCACAAAGTCAACTAATTATAAGTTATGAAGTGTGTTTTCAAGAAATGCCTTACTGTATTTGGTGATGCTGTGGTTATTGACAGCCTTGGTAATGCAATTAGGCAGCCAGTGAAGCACTGAAATTGAACAATCAAGTGAAGTCACATTAAAAACCAGAATAAACAGCCTGGTCTTTACCTATGGTGTGTTCTGTGGATTGTGGTAATGCCAAGCAGATTTGGGCCATTATTGGACAGCTAAAGAGATAATGGTCCAGGTTTAAATTTGCAGGTTAGATCAGTTATGATAGTGAAAACAAGAGGAGCTCTTAAGCCCTGCTTAAGCCAAAAGGGTAATGTGAAATCCTGATGGGGTAAAAGTAGGACTGTATTGGAATTGGTTGCCAGGTGTAGCTTTGTCCTGCCCTAGTTTGGTAGTTTAGATTGTTCACATATTTTTGTTAAATGGACGTTAATTTGACATTAGTCAGGTTTCTTGCATTCAAAATTAATATATGACTTTTGAGAGTTGATTGTAATATTATGTTGATTATGTAATATTATAAAATATGTGGGAAATAAACATAGCTCAGGATAAATTTATTTTTAAACTTGAATTAATACTCCCTTCTCTTTCCCTCCATTCCCTTTTAAAATTATTGTTGTCAATTCTTCAGCTATATTCATGCATTAATCAGAGTATTCAAAGAATTCATTATTCTACAAGAACATGGAGACTGTGTGAGAAGTACTCCATCAATTTTGCTGTTACATTACACAGATGAACTCTACTAAGATTTTGTTTTTTGTTTTAGTTGTTTTTTGTTTGTTTGTTTGTTTGTTTTGCTAGTGTTCTTGTTGGTTATTTTGTGAATAGAAAAAAGGATATTGTTGTCTGAAATATTCCACTCATTTTATTTCTTTACAGTCTACCATGTTAGACAAAATGCTTTCCATCTAAAAATGACCCAGCATAATTAGAAACTGAGAAATCCTTATTTTTTTTCCCCAGGAAATAAAAGCTTGGCATTTTTTAGCATTATATCTTGAAAAACAATCTGCTTTGTCTGCATAGTTGTGTTCTTCAATTTGCAACTGATGTGTTGTCATTCATTTTTCAAAGTTTGTAAATATCAAGCAGTCTCCTTGAAGTATCTGGTTTAGTGGAGACAGATATTTATCACCTGATATGGCACAAGAATAACCCCGTGGAAGTATATTGACTGAGGCTGCTTTTCAAAGTAGCTGGCTGGCTCTTCCATTGAAAGGGCAGGAAGGAGATATTAGCAAGTTGGAATAACTCATTGATAAAACATATTGAAAACTGAATGAGTCCTTCAGTGTCTTCATAAAGGAACAACAGCAAGTATTTAGGAAAGGGATGTGGCAATATTGTTGCTGCTTCTCAGGTATGTTGCTTGCTGAGGATGTTGACAATTCTAATTTATTTCTGTTCTCTGGAGCATATTCCTTGAGCCAGCAAGATGAGCAGGTGAGGCTCTGCTTTCCTGCAGGATGAACTATTACTTTAAAACATTCTGATTCTTTGTCACTTGTCACCCACACAGTGCATTCTGCAGATGTATGGGAACAAACTAGGGAAGAATTTGGCAATCTTTCATCGTTTACAAGTAATGTGATGCTACTCTGCTGTAAGTGTTCGCAGAGAACTGACAGCTTTGAATTGAAGCATGAGCCCGGAAGACCTTAGTGCTCTCTTTGCAGTTATTAAAACAGGAATATCAAATGCATTCCTTGATTTCCTGATCTTGAGGGGCTTGAAGATGCTGGGCTTCACCGAACAGTGATGGGACAGCAGCGGGTGATCTCTCAGGCTGCTGCAGTAGTGGTGATCCAGAGGTACAGTGCTGATGATGGTCCTGATGTGTAGACTGGAGCAGGCAGACACAGCCTGGGTGTTCAGTGCATTCACCAGAGCTGTTCGGTATCTCTCATCCCAGAGTGCAAATCAGCATTTCTACATGAAAAATACCTAGGGAGATGTTGTCCTTGGGTGAGTCGTTTAGAAGGAACTGTTGTCTTAGTGGGAGGGCAGACTTTTTCCTTGTTTTCTCTTTTCCTGTTCTCTGACTATGGTTTTCTTAGTCTTAGCTCAAAGGGAAATGGGGAGATAAAGGCAGCTCCTAAGTATTGAAGAAGTGGTTTTTCTCCATTCCACAATCTTGTAATTTCCTTCTGCTGAAGCCAGTGGAGGTTTCTTGGAGTTATTCCCATGCTGAGCACCTTTCCCATGTGTCCTACCCCATCTCTATCTTCTAAGTAAGAAAAAAGGAAAACAGTCTATGTTTCTTAGAATGTTTTACTGCCCATTTTCTTTCTTTTAATGTTCCCACTTTAAACCTTTATTGGCTGAGCAGTATGACTTTAGTTTTTTAGTGAATTTAAACGACCTGATCCCATTAAATTTTGTGATGGTAATTTGAATTTTTATTTTACAGTGTAGATAATCTAAATGTTAAAGGTGGTGTGGGTTTTTTAAAAGTAGTAATGTAAAATGAGTCAAACTGAAGGATTTTCCTTAAGGATAAGGTCTGCCTAAATGCAAACCAGATAAATATATAAATGCAAGACTGAAATCTATTATAGAGGATGTCAAAGTGATTAAAGTAATCTTGGAAGTTATTAGCAAAATCATCCTTACACATATGATATTTTAATTCTAATTTGACCTATTTAAGTCTTTCATAAAAAAATGTTACACAATGCAAAAATAGGTAAGATATGTCTGCTTGTATAGGGTGCTTATTGGCTTCTGTCTTTAAACTTTCCTTCTTCAGCAAAACTGTAGGATAAAGAAATAAGGCAATTCAGATGATCACTCAGTGTTTTGTTGATTTTTGCAAAGCACAGAGGATAGACACCCTCTTCTGTTGGTATCAGAAACTGTTGGGTGTTTGTGGTGCAAGCAGAGCAAGCATTGAAATTAGAGTAGAATTCTGAAAACACTGCAAATTTTGTTCTTGTGGCTAATGTGCAAACTGCTGTCACTGTTAGCATCAGCTAGTCTATAACATTGGAATTGTTGCCTCCAAGAGTGCTTTTCCCTGTTTCTATTCACATTTTCTTTTTGAATTCCTGATGATGAAAGGCCTTAGAGAAATGCATGAAGTATTCCATTTTACATGTCTCCAAGCCATAGAAAAAAAAGCAAAGCATTGAATTAAAAAAAAAAAAAAAAAACAATTGGAGATTTTTACATCAATGTATAGGAAAAAAGAATGTATAGGAAAAGTGGGCATGTGACAGGGAGAGGGGATTAATAATCCCTTGTTTCTGCAACCCTTGTGTATTCTGTTCTCTGTTGAAAATTTTCCCCTGATTGTTAGCAGGGAAGATCTGGAGAATACCCTCTCACAGACACAATGCCCAAAAATCTCAGGAAGTATCATACTGGGTGCTGTTCTACCAGCAAATTTGGGAGGAGCTGGGTCATAAAGCATCCTATTTTAAAATATAAGGTACTTATATTCTCCATGGAGTGCAATATTATAGATAAATGTGAAATTTTCCCTGGCATAAATTTTCATTTCTGAATGTGCTGAGATACTACAGAGGAGAACTTTCACAATCTGGAAATGTCACGACATTTAACTGCACGAGGTGGAGAAGGTGAACAAATAAAGGGAACTTAATGTTTGGGGAATGGGGAATAAATAGTTTTGTAGATTTTTAGTAACTTTTCTGGGTATTTTTTAGCATAAAAATTATCTGACTGGGTTTTCATCAGGAGTGTGAAATTTCATAAAGTTATTGAATAGAATATTTCACAATAAGGAATCACTCCCTTTGTTGACCAATGCATTCATATAAAACCATCACAGGGAAGCTGCCCTCTGCTGGAACTACTCCCATTATCTCCATAAAATGGTGCATAATGTTATTCTTCCTTTATATCAGTATTCAAAACACTGAATGAACTATGAGAAAAGAATCCAAATATATTTTTTGTCAGTATAGGAGAAAAGGAGAATACTCAGAAAACATTCTCAGGGAAAGTGATAAGGATGACAGCTATTATTACAAGTGCAGTTGAATTTGCAGCAGTGTAGTTTGATGCTGGATTTTCCCCTCCCCTGATTTTGACAAAAGAAGAAGCTGGGAAGTGCTCAGTGCTGTACTAAAGTTGCCTGGCAAAGCAGCAACAGCTAGCAGTCTTACTGGTTATAAAAATGCTCCAGCCACACTGGTTTTAACTTTTAGTGGTCTATCCTGAGCATTCATCCCACTTTGTGAAGTGGAAGACAGGGAAATACTTCAGTAAAATTGTTATATTCTCAGTACCAGCACTACAGAGCCAGAGAGACTAAGGCCTTTTGGAAAAAAAACCCAGGTTTCCTCAGAAGGGATGGATGCTGGAAAAGGTATTCTGGCCTGTGGAGCAGTGCTGGGGCTCAGATTTCGTTACGTTTTCAGAACTCTGGGTGGGAGGTCATGTTGTGCTGGGGTTCTCTTTGTGTCTGTGCTCCCTGTCCTTGGTTTATGATGATAATGTTGACTAAACTCCAGTGCCTCTCCTCTGCCCCAGCTGCCAGCCAGAGAACTCACTCCCAAAGTGCCCTGGGGGGTATTGACTAGCATCCTCAAATCTGGGAACTGAGGCTGAGAATTGAGTACTTGATTCTTCTTAATTGTTTTGTCTGTAAGGATATTTGAAGCCAGGTTGAATGTATCCTTATGAAGTCCTTCATAAGGTGAGGAAGTGTCAGGTTCTTTGACCTTGTTTCTCCTTGTGTAAAAAGGTAGTGAAAGATGCCTAGTGGTCCCAGATGTTGGTGTAGCTCTGTTGATGGCAAATTTGCAGGGATAGGAAGAAGGCAAAATTTTATTTAACTTCTGTGGTAATCATGCAGTAACCTTGGATGTCTGTGCTGGCTGGACCTCCTCACCATGTGGAAGCACATCAAATTGAAATTTTATTTCTCCACTTTCACTGTACTGGAGGAGGAAGAGGTCATCTTTTGGGTACAGTTCATGCTGCATGGCTTCTACCACTTTGTTTCGTGCAGCATGTATGGGTATGTCTCTTTAGTCAAAATTCATGGAAGGCTGTCCTTGTACAATATGTAAATCTTCCCAAAATTTCAGAGACAATTCTCATTTTCTAATGAAGTTCTTGAAGGATATATCTAAAGTTAATCGGCAGTTGGCTTGCCATTCTTTAATCATAAAAATAAAAAACTGCTTTCACTGCTGCAAAAATTACCTGCTGTACATAGTGACACCAGTAAATGCCTCAAGACAGAATAAATGCTACAATTTTGGTCATCTTTCCTACATATATACTTGCTAAAGCACAAAAATGTTTAAAGTAGATATGTGCATCTATCCCCAGACAATTAATTGATTTAACAACTTGGTTGCTGAAGATCTGAAGTTTACAGCAATAATTAATGCAATAATTGTACTTGAGTCTCTAGGAAAATGGTTTTATAGTGATGTGGGAAAATTTGGTTATCAGACAGAAGATCAGAAGACTTCTGCTAACACAGAAGAAAGTCAGTGACTATTGGCAGTGTCTTGGAATAGAAAACTGGGAGAAAGATAAATACTAGACCAGAAGAAAAATTCTGGGAATACCTATGAATAATATAGTTCCTGAAATTTCCTGAAATATCCTTGCAAGTGAAGAAGAAGGTTGTGTAATGCATCGAGTTAGTCCTGATTTTCTTTTTCCATTTCTGAGTCTATGGGCACAGGCAGGACTCTGTCAGAGGGAATAACAAGAGGGCAAGAGGTGCAAGCAATTTCACATCCTAAAATTGAGGAGATGCATTGTCTTGCCTGTGTTCTGGCATCAAGTGAGATTACCCTACTCCTAGGCCGTTCCAGAGAGATGGCTGTCTTCTCCAATTTAGAAATCTAATAAAAGGGATTATTCCATAACCTCTGAGTAACCTTTTGCAGAGTGTGTCAGTGGATGCAAAGGGGTACACAGCACGTGTGTTCATTGCTGTAAGGGTCTATCTGTTATTTTCTGGTGTTCTCTGAATTAAAAAGTTGCAGACATTTAGATATTCCCTTTTTCCCTCTTATCTTACACACTTGATGTGTGTCATTGTCTCATAGTCCTTGTTGGCAGTAACAAAGTTGCCATGGGAATATTGACTTGCAAAAATTAGCACTTGTCTTTGGTGATAGAAATATCTGGGTGTTAACATTTCTGTGCTTATCTTATGCTATGAAATTTAAATGTCTACAGTAATTAATTCAATTATCAGTCAAAAAATGTGATTGCTGCTATTACAACTTGGCATAGCATTTCTCTGGCTAGGAAATGCTTCAGAGGAGTTAATTGGCTGAATGTTCTACAGTCTGATAATTTAACTTGACATTGTTCAAGTATGGCATCAGTGGAGAAAATTTTGGTATATGCATCTTCAAGGAAAGCATTAAGGTTTTTCTCCATATCATCTTAACCTGACTGTAGTTATACTTTAGCCTGAGACTTTACATCTACAGCAGCACCACTTTCAGGGTAAATGGCTTTCCCCAAAATACTTTGTGTCTTTTCATCTTTTTACATTTGTACCAGTCCTTGTTTTCTTCCGGGATTTAATGAAAGCCTCATTTATAGAAGACAGAAATAAAATGGCAGCATCTGTCTCCTCCCAGGTTTGTGGAACATTTGTCCTGGCAGTGCTCGAGTCGCTGCAGAGCAGTCGCTTGTTTGGGCTGCTGAAGGCTGCCCAGACCACCATAGCAATCTGCACTCTCCATTGTCTGTGTCAGACTCATTAAAGGTCTAATAGAAAAAGAGAAATTAATTGCTTTGAAGATGAGAGAGGACCTTAAAAGAGCACAAAAACTATGACATTGTCACATGGAAAACTCTTGAGAAAGGGACAGAAAAAAGGAGAATATTTAATTCTTGTCTGATTGAAATCAGACCTGTTGGAAAACCATCAGCTCTTTTAAGGAATGGGTGAAATCTGGGAAATGTTCAGGGAACAGCAGTGTTTTGTTCTTTTGAATTCTTGCTTAAATCTGGACTGGTGTCTGTGATAGTTCTCTATTTTGTTTTCTGATCCCTAACTTCACTGAAAAAAAAGGATTAATGATTTGTTTAAAACAAACCATCTATATTAAAAAAACCACAACTGGGGAGCATATTTGCTGCTGAGGGCTAGCGAAATCTTTCATACACCTTTGGGAGTAGTTTCCTACTTCAGTCCACAAATACAATTTCTTTCTGCTTGCATGGCTTGCTCTGAAAGCCTGGGCTACAGGATCTCAAGCAGAAAACCTCAGTGGTGCGGGCTAGCATTCGGCTGTGACCAGAACTGAGCCTAAATTGCTTTAATTAAAGGCTACTCCAGAGTAAGCTGCCATTAGTATCCATTACTGCAAGATTAAAGTCCGTTTATTAGGTTGTTATTGATGGAATTAAGCCGAGTGATTGGGTGCAATTCAGAGCTGGAATAACTGTCATGCAAAGAATGAAACCATTTACTGGTAATATCAGAAAACATATGTATTGGAATACTAAGATAATTCTGCTTTTACTGAAAGTGGACAGCACAGATCTATTGCAAATCTCAAACATTGAATCTGATGTAGTCTCACAGCCCCTGGGGATGGACAGCTGCTCTTGTAAGGTCAGCTGTGGCCATGGGGTGCTCCAAAATCTTACCAGCTCTGCTGGTGCGTTGGGGATCATTTCCAGATCAGCCATGGCATGCACTTTTCAAGCCACTTCCTTTTCAAGAAACCAAAATCATTTCCTTGGTCATAGTGGAGGATGAGGTGGAGTCCAGCAAGTTGCTGAAGCAAATGCCAAAACTTTAGAACAAAAGTGCCAGCTGGAGCCCTGAGCTGGCTCAGTGGGGCTGCAGGAGATGCTTTTCCTCAGATGGAGGATGCCATAGGACACAAAGGAGATGCCAGGAGAATGATATCTGGGCTTAGTGCCAGCATCACCCAGGCCAGAAGAACAACTTTAATTAGCCTGTCATCCAGTCTGTTCCCTGCTCCTGTTTCCCTTGCGCCATCTGAGGAGACAGAAAATTAGAAACCAACCTATCCTTTTTTCTTTAATTGTTCTCCCTTTTTCTTCAGAGAGGCCTCTCCTGGTCTAACTGCAGGTGATCTGTAATTAAAATGTCGTATTGCACACATGATTTAAGCCATCTGGCTATGTCTCCAGGACAGAGAAAGGTGGGGCTGGGGATGGGAGATGAGTGGATATGTTGCATTGAAGGGCTGTTTTCTGCCCGAGCCTAAATCGGGTCGTTTCATACCTCTGGTGATGCAGGGATGCTGTGTGCTTACAAAGATTTCTGAAAAGCCTTTGCTGGTTCTGACTGCACTGTGCTGACTTTGGTTAGCAGGCCTTCTGGTATGCTTTAGAAAGATAAAATGGGGAAAAAAAAACACCCCAAGAAGCATACTTCCTTTTTACTGTTCGTGGTGATTAATGTGAGTGGCTTTTCACAATCCATTTCCAATTATTTTTAGTGAAGGGAGTTCTGCTGGCCTATATATGAACTAAACTTCATATTAGAAGATTATTGAAGGGATTGCAAGCTAAGGATTGAACACAGGGCTTAAGCTCCAAAGTAGCCATCATGTGAGTCACCAAAAACTACAGTTCCTCCTCAGTATGAGTCATCCTAATGACACACTTGGAGCCGGTGGAGCTCAGAGCCTAATCCCCTCTGCCACCAGCCTCAGCCATGCCTGGAAGAAAACAAGGAAAGATCACAGCGTGTAACACGCTTCCAGCTCCCAGGTGATGTAGCTGGAAGGAAAATAAATGGGTATTTCAGTGCTTTCCATTTCAGGGCTGGGACTCGGTGAGCAGCAGTCATGCTGCAATCTGCTTCAATCCCCTAAAATCAGAGGCACCTTTTGTCTTTTTGAGAAAAAGAGAAGAAATATTTTGCTCCCTCTTTTTTCAAGCTCCTTTGAATACCTGTGGTACAACTTTATCTCATCCTTAGTATGGCAAATAAAACTCTTAGTGGTTATGAGAATGCAGTTATTTGCTGTCCTTGCTGTAATAAGTAAAAAATCTAAGGTTTTTTTGTTTTGTTTTCACCCCCCTCCCCCAGTAAATGTAAAATCTCCTTATATTTGTTTATATCTGTTGTTAAGGTTATTCCAGTTCCTGTACAACTCACCCTCTTCTTCCCCCTTACTGTTTAAAAGATAAGTGAGCCTGCGAGCTCGGATCCCGGGGCGCTGACCTGACCCCCGCAGTGTGGCGGGGCTGGTTCTCCCGGGCCGGCAGGAACCCGGGCTGGGGCCGGTGGCAGGGCGAGCAGCCCTGGGGATCGGAGCCGGGCTGGGGCTGGCCGCTGGCAGCTCCGGGGGCGGCGGGGCCGGTCCCCCGGGAGGCGCGGGGCCAGGGTGGGCCAGGCGGAGCCGGACCGGGAGAGCCGCGGTGCCGGTGC
>VXBQ01000678.1:30400-49470 GCA_013400175.1 Phainopepla nitens | reverse complement strand
ACAACTAGAGAGAGAAAAACCCCCAAACATCCGAACCTGCCCGGTATTCAAAGGAACTAATAACATACCAAAAACGGCAAAGGATAACTGAACATTAATGAACCGTAAGGGTGGGGAAGGGGGTCGCCAATACTTCAAGAGAGGGGAATCAACACATCCCTAGACCTTCGAGCCGGAAATAAATCGAGTCTTTGAGTAGAGCAACTTCTGTCGGGAAGCAGGGACCCGGTATTTACTGTATAGTAAATACTGGACATCGCCCCGCCTTCTAGATTGGGTAGCCTGGGAGACGGCGCGAGCCACCCAATCCCAGAGCTGGAATCTTTCACGAACGTATTAAAAAGGAGCTGATCTCCTGCCCAAAATTTTATTCATAACACTTGCTGTTGCAGATTTATTATTATTTTCGCTCTTCCCTGAGCTATAATGTCCTCTGCAAATATAGTTAATGTTGAAGAGCAAGAAAACATTTTTTGAATTTATTTTGCTAATTATATCATAGGAAACCCCATGGATGCTGGGAAGAACAGGAGCTGACAGACAAGCCTTTACAAGCTTAACTGAGAAGCAGAAAGAAGAAGAATGCATTAATCAGCACTGTCTCCTGTAGTTTTTTTCTGCTAATGGCCAAGATATACTATAACTCTAAAATAGCTGATTCATTCTTCCCCTTCTATTCTCACGTTGTGCTAAGAGCTGCAGGATGCGATGCCAAGGGCTGGCTGCTGCCTGTCCTGGAGCCGGCGTGGCTGTGGGGAGCTGTTGCGATGGTGCTGACTTTAATCCAGAAAGCAGTGACAGAAGGGGAAAAGCAGAAAACTTTGGCTTCTGAGGGTGTGTGTGGGCATATGTGGTAGACAAAACCCTTGAAATGGAGAGAATTTGATCTGAGAAGGGATTTCTGTCGGTTGGTTGGTTGGGGTTATTTTGTTTAACCTAAGTGTAGCTAGATTTATGGTGCATCCAGGCCCTTAGTCTCTTCTCCTTAGTGCCTCATCCCTGGCAAGTGGGGATGGATACTTGTTCCCTCCTACATTACCCACATCACATTTGACAGTCTTTTATGCAGAGATGACTATAGAGTAAAAAAGTGGGAAAACATCATAAGTGGTGGAAAAATTATATTTGTCTAAGGGAAAATGAATGCTGTTGGTGTTTGTTCTTAAGCAGCTGGTAGCACTTTATTTTCAAAATTTGTGAGAGTCAGGGGCAGAAAAGGTTGTACTTTCAAGGCCCTCAGATACAGCTCAAGGGGAGAGAAAGCACATTTGCATCTGCTGGCTGTAGAGGTTTACAGATGATTTGTTGTGATCCATTCACTGAGTGGAAGGAAAAACTTTTGTGTTCAACATGAAACATGGTATATGTACTTTTGATGCAAATAAAATCCGGAAGCTGTTGGTCATCACTAAAGACTCCCATGATCTCCATTTGAGTTGAATCTTCAGGTGCTTTGCAGCAGGGCAGGGCTGCCATATGATATTCAGCACTGCATAAACATGTATTTAAGGTATTAGGTTACTGTGGACGTCTGCAATACTTGAAGTCTTCTTTGGGCAAGCAAAGAGTGGAAAAACAAAGAGGTGCTTCTCATATAGCATAGGATTCTTGTGACAGCAGTGAAGTATGTCTCAGATAGTGGAGAAAACTCTCTCCTGAGAATTTCTTCCTCTGTAATTCTGCAGGTTAATCTCTCTTTGTAAAGCGTGTCAATTTGGACTTCTGTAGTGAAAAGAAAGGGAATGGGAAGAGGAAATTGTTGTAACTTCTGATTTTAGAGATTGTATAGTCAAAGTGATCACTATGTAAGCCTTGCTTTGTAGGTTATTACTGAATATTATTCTATTGGAAGTCAAAGAGAGGGGGCCTTTATTAGCCAAGAGAGCCCTGATCAGATGGAGAAAATGAGGATAAAAAGACAGAGAGTAACCATACTGAAATATATAATCCCACAAGTAGAAAAGCATGTTTTACATTGGCCTGCCTGTCAGTCATGTAGTAGCTTAGCTGCTCTGTGGGCCTGGAGGATCATGAGTTAAAGAGTTTAGGATTAGCCTGCCAGTCTGGCTTCTGTCTTGTTAGGATAGACAAAAGCTGCACATACTGATCCAATTCACCAGTTGATTCCAGGAATGCTATACAGGGATTCATGTATATGGACCTTTACAGCAGCTTTCTGTATTCCAAACCTCTTAAACCATATTTTGGTGTCATTCAGGTTTCCTTGTTTGAGAGAAAGGCTGCAAATCTGTCAGTAAAAGAGCTCCATGTTTCACTAGTTCTTTTTATGTTTAAAGGAGGAGGAAGATTTGAGTTGAATGTTTGCAAGTCAGAAATTTGGGCTTGGATTGCTTTGCAGCTCCTTTATGTGGCGTTAATTCTCATAAAAAACACATCATGTGATTCTTTACCCTATTTGTAACTTTGGATTATTCATTCTGGATGCATGTGAAATGCATTTTCGGTGAAATTTGTGTTCTTTCTGGAAAAGAATGAAGGCAGATTTGAAAATGAATTGTCTGGAAAAATTGTATGGCTTTGTCTTTTACAGCCACCATATTTTAAAGAATTCACCTGGATATGGAACAAAACCAAAAAAGCATTTAACACTTCCCCACACTTCCTGTTTCTCATCCTTTCCATCAGATGGCATTTCTCAACTCTAGCAAGAGATAGTGCATTCTCTCCTGTAGTAATTCCATCCAGAGTGTAGGAAATTGGTGCAGAGACAGTTGTGTCTCTGCTTATCTCTGTTCTCCCCCTAAATACCTCTTACATTAAAGCATCATGATGCAGACTCAGTGTGCACAAGTGGTAAGTGGGCACTCTTTTGCAATGTGTGGACCAGCAAGGGATGAAAATAGAGATGCTGTGAGATTGGGAAATAGGTTTGTATGTCCAAAGGAAGATAAAAGGGAATTACATTATTAGAACATGATGGCGTTGTTAATTTTGGCATTAGTGCTGTATGACTTTTTAGGTACGTGGCAAATTTGCTTTGATTTTTGGTTTTCTTTATATGTTGTGTTGCCCCAACAGCACAGTGTATTGCAATTGTTTGGAACATGTTTACTTGTAAATACATTTAAAAGTCTTATTGTAATGGCAATTACTGTAATAACACTGAGCTGCGAATGAAGTGTCATGTTTAGTTCCCCACTGGGATATTGCTCATCCACTCTCCATTAAGTCTAACTATTTACTATTAACAAACTTTCTATACTTGAACATCAGGAGATGACCTTGGAGGGGTTTTCTTTGTTTCTAGGTACCGTGAAGGAGAGAAGCGCAAGTTATCATTGTTTAGTTAAAACAAAGAGTGGACTACAGAATTCAGGACAACTTCCTCTTTACAGTTCTGCTACTGCTAACTATTGACTAGCCAGCCAGCTTAATTTTAAATGGAAAATAGTCTTGTGATAACTAGGAAGGTTCTTCATTAAAATAACAAAGTACAGGGAAGTGGTAGCTAGGAATAGAGGGACCAGGGCCATTTAGGAACAGGCAAAAGGTAGCCCTGAGCAAGATGTGAACAATAAATTGTCAGGAAGCGGTGAAAGGAAAAGCAATAGTGAATTTCACCCATTAAATTTCCTTTCAGATGTGTTTGTAACCTATTTGCCTTTCCTTTTCCCTTTAATGTGATTTCAATAGATCACAAAGAAGCCTTTTCTGTCACTCAGATCTATTGTTCCAGAACCTTGGGGGGGGGGGTTTAAGTTGATACAGCATTGACTGATGTCATTAGACTGTACCAGCACTCCCAGCCTTCCACTATTTGCCATTGAAAACACATTTTGTCAGCAGTAACTGTTTTTTTTTAAGAGTGAGGTTCCTGAATAGATTCTCCTGCTCTTTGGTGAACTGAGGCTATACCGTGGTCCTGATGGTATTACTGTTTGACTCATTTTGTCAAGTGAATTCAAAGATTTATTTTCTAGGCAGTGTCCCAGCTTGCATGATTCTGTTTTACTCCTACTTGTGAAAATCAATCACAGGGAACATGGCAGAGGAAATTACCAGCATGAGCAGGGAGTTCCTGGAGCAGCAGCTGATCCCTGTGCCAATCAAGAGGGTTTCGTTTTTTTCCTGCCTGTGTTTGCAGGGGTCCAAGTATTATTTTGGATCTGTCGTGTGGTATAAAACAAGAGCTTGCCCATAACAGCCTGACTATGCTTTTTATAGGCCCCAGAGTCTCTTGTCTATAACTTATTAGAATGATAATCATAATAAGATCCTTTATAAGATTATACATTGCAATCCAGCAATATATTATAAAAGTATTAATATTTTATGCATTCCTTGGAGGTGAAAGTGATGCAATAGTTACAGATATCTATATATTTGTCATATGTGGATAGAATATATATGTATCCATGTATCTCAGCTGAACAGTGAAGGCTCCTTTCTTGTGGAAACACGCTGTAGTCCTGATTAACTCCAAGAGCAGGATGAGGCAACAAATGTGTTGCTATGTGCTGGAGCAGGAGGCTTTTTGTGGGTTTGTAGGATGCCAGCACAAACCATAAGAAATTGTATGTCATTGTGTGTGGCCTACAGGAACATCTGAGATGGAATAGCAGGGGTGGTGCTTGAATGCATGTCAAGAGCTTGAATGAAGCTTTCTACATCTAAAGGCTCTGGTTAGAGAGAAGAGAGGATGGTGCACACTCTGCTCCAGAGCCATGAGTCAGCCCTTGTAAGGTCAGTGCTTAGCAGGGCTTGGAGGAATCCTGTAGTAGTTAAGCTGAAATCTTTAGTGGAGTTTGCAGCTGCTGGGTTACTGTTGGCAGGAAGCTCATTTCTGAAAATACAGCAGAGAGAGTTGTTATTGTTGTGGGCAGCAGGCACAACTGAATCCCTAAATAACTGGTGCCTGTGCTTAGCTCTCTTCCCACTGCAGTGTGTTTCCTAATCTTTGCTGGTTCACTTTTCTTGTCCAACAGTGACACTGCTTGCTTGCTATTTAATTGCTGTTATTGGTTAATGGCTGGTACTGACTGCAATTCAAAGAAAAACAAATGCTGAGGCCTCTGATTTAATTGCTTTCTGATGTACCACACTCTGTGTGTGAAGCAGGTAGCCTTGTTCGTAGACAGCCTCTGGTTTAATCTTGATTTCAAATCAGTCAGCAAAGCCATTCAGATCTCCAGCTCCTGATTCTGCTTATTACCAGCAGGTTTGCATTTATGTATCTTGGTTTCAACAAACTCCTTGTAGAGGTTTTAAGGCTTGCTTTCCTCAGTTGGTATAGATTGGTGCTCACTGGCTTCAACAGGGCCCCTCCGTGCTGTGCATTTAGAGATGAGAGTGTCCTTTCCAGAAGTATGGCCTCGTCATTTTTATGGATCACTAAGTTGCAGTGTTGTTGAAGGCAAAACCAGCAACAGTGAAACGATCCCTAGTGTAATATTCAACATGTTCTGGAGCTTTGAAAGAAAAAAATTGTGTTCTGTTAGACCTCATAGGATAAAATGACTGAAAACAGCAAAACCACTCCTATCTGGAAACTTCATCAAAATTGTGGTGAAACTAGTTTGGCAGAAGGAAAGTAAAGGCTGTAGCCAAAACACTATAAGTTTTCCAGTGGAAAGATATCTTCTGAGTTGTTTCATGTTTTGGGTGGTGATATAGGATACTGATGGACATCAGTAAATGCTGCACGTTGCTTGCATTAGGTTTAAATATTATTTAAAGAACTTGAGACAAAAATGGCTATCAAATGTAAGATGATTGTTCACTGATAAGATTTGAAACTGGATTTAAAATCTGTAACAAAAATTGAGGTATATGCTCTATATGCTTTGTTTCCTACACTGGTTGTGAATGCTCTTGCAAAGCTGCACAAGGACCACACTATATAAGCTGGGGGTTAAATAACTTTCTTATTATTGTTAATCTAATTTCCATTTGAACTTAAGCCCTTTCACCTCCCCATTCCTGGGGGAAAATGAAATATATTTACCATAATTGAACTGCAGCTTAATTTCTTTAGGTACACAGTAAGCCAATGACCTCTGGAGAATGTGCTTCTGTTCTAAGAGGCTTATGAACAGAGGAAAGCATTAAATAATAACCCAACTTCCAGATATTTATGACTGCAGTGAGATCACCTGACATTTGAGGCTTTATTTTTTTAATCTGAAATTGAATTAATTCAGGGTATTTGGTAGTTCTTAAAGTATTCCATGCTTTTTAAAATTATCTGTTATCTGCTCTTACCTTCAGCAAAGAGACTTATATGGTGCTCTATCAAATAAAAGCTATTAGTAAAGTACCTAAACTGTATGTGATTTTCTAGAGCTGATACCATTTTGGAGAGTAAAGGATTTTGCATAATACATACTTGAATTGTTTTTATTGCACTCACATCAGCATAAGTTACCCTTCTTTACATATAAATCTACCTCTGCCTCTCTGTGATGTTGTCACTGGTGTTTATGATGGTCACTGTTTTTCACACATTTGTATGTCAGAAGGCAGCTGAGGAGCTTTTTTGGGCTGAGATGTTGTGTGCTCATTGTCAGGCTATGGCAGCCATGGAGGAGCCAGCTGGGACCCAAGGGCAGCCCAGGCATGGGAGTGGTTGTTTTTCAGCTGGGCCTTGAGAAGCAAGACAGACACCTTGGTTGTGTGATGGAAATGCTTGTGCTGTCCACTGGCTGCAACCTGTGGCACTGTCCCAGCACAGCTCCTCCCAGGGATGTTGCTTCTCTCACCACCCAGCAAGGGCTGGGAACACAGGCAGCCTTCCCAGTCAGTTTGTGTCACTTCAGGCAACTCTTCACTTGTCAAATGGGGAAAAGTGGTTGTAGATAGATCCTGCATTTGTAATAATCTGCCTTGTCTTGAGATGGCTCCTGTGGCATTGCACCTGGGTGTGATACCATAGAACATCTATGTCTTGCCTCATCAGAGCATCCTTCTGAGCTCGTGGGCTGGCAGAAGCTTCACCAATGTGCTGCAGACAGAGGAATGCAGGCATTGAGGGTTGGAGCCAGAGCAGCTGCAGCAGAGGGTGCTCGAGCTGGGCCAGTTGTCTTTGTGGAGTTTTGTGACCTTGTGTTTGTGATGTGACGGTGACAGGAGTCCTGCTTCTCATCCTACTGATTGTCTGTGCAGAGCATGTTTGCTCTGAAAACTGCTGGAGAGATTGTAAGAACCAGGGGTACCACCTTGTCTGTATCAGCACGTACTGCAGAGATGTGTGGGTGAGGACAGGGCTGGCCTGTCCAAGAGCCCAGAATTTCCCCTGCTGTGTAGGGCTGTGCTCCAGGGACCTCTTCCCAAGGCATCAGATTTGTGGTCATGTCATGTAAACATGACCCAAACAAGCAAAAACTGGGCTTGCTGCATGTTAAGCGTCTTTATTACCATGTATCTGAGTAGTGATGAAATCCAAGTGCTCTTTAAGGGACTGTATGTCAAAATAAGGGCTGTATGAAGAAAGAAATGTTTTTTAAATCTGGTTATCTTAAAAGCCAAAAAATTAAGGTGATGAAAAAGATGGCTTTTACTGTCTCCTCTCAGAAAAAGGAGGAAACAACATATAAGATGTGCCCCCCAAAAAAGGACGACTAGATATAAAGTTTTTTTAGGAATAATTTTTGCAAAACCTTTTCTGGAAAGGTTTTTCCCAAAACCTTTTGCAGGAAAAAACAAATCACAGCTATATTCATAGCCTGGATTTTATTTAGCTCCTCACTATTCCAGCATGACTATAGTTCTGGCTGCTCTTAGCAAAGTTAGGAAATGACTTAGCTTCAATATTAATATAGGGAGCTACATTTGCAAAGCCAATCAAGAGCCTTACATGGTGTTCCGAGATACCGGAATTCAATTCACAGGATTTGCCAAAGCTCTATTTTTATTTTGTCTTCATCTGATGTTATCAAGGTTGTTCATGTTCCAAAAATGGATGAGTTTAGCAACAGTTAGCAATTGGTAATAGGAGTCAAGAAGACCAAGGCTTTTAACACATTCAGAATGTTTAATTTCCCCTCCATCTGATGATAATAACTTAACATGTAAAAAGAAAATAACACAAAATTATGTGGATTTAAAAAACCTCCCACGCACCTTATGGAATTAAAATACTGTGTGGGCCTGGAACCACGAGTATGTTCACTAAGTATGATCTCCAGAAGCATGTTATATTTGAGAAAAAAATTAAATGAAAAATTAATCGTTGTTGTTTTATCCAAACACTTCACTTTCCTAACATTTTGCTATGCCCATTAGGTAATCACGCCATTTATGTTTAACTAAAATTTTTCCTCAGGGTGGTATCTGTAAAATTTAAATATCTGCTTATTCATTTGGGGTAGTTCTATAATTGGAACATAATGGTGCAGTAAGTCTTGAAGCATGTCCAAGGAAAGGTCAGGTTTTGCTGAAATTTTTACTTATTTGAAGCTTTTTCAGGCCAAAATGTATTTAAGAGTGTAGTCAGTAAGGTTGGGTGATTTTGGTTGTGGCATGAGGAGCTGGTTGGAAGTCTGGCTTTCCCAGGCAGACTTGGCACAGCACCAAGATGTGCAGTGTGCTTTGCAGAGTCACAGAACAGCCTGACGCAGGAGACATACCGGAGATAAGTATGGGAAATCCTCTCTGCTTCATCATCCCAGGAGATGTGGAGAGCAGGGAGGAAAGAGCCAAATCCTTCTCGGAGATGTTTCTAGGAAGCAGTGTCAGAAATACATACTATAAATGCTTTCTGTGAGATTTTTTTTTTTTTTTTTTAAGCATTGGGGATAGGACTCAGAAATTGTTAAAACAAGGTTGGATGGCCACAGTCTTAGTCTGTTCAGGGGTACATATGTCAGTGTATTTTATTAATGATTAGCCTTTTAAAATTTATCTAACAAAAATCCAAGATGGCCGTGGTAAACTATTCCTTTTAATGGCACTTGTAGTGCTATAAAATGAGAGCAGCACATGTTATGGTATAGCATAGCCACAGTAGCAAATAATCCTGTTCTGACTGTTGTGACAGGTATTTTAGGACCTAAGAATTAGATTAGGTTAGAAACATGAGGAGGAGGAACTGCAAAATCTGCAGAGCAGAGAAAAGAGGAAGCTGATTGGGGGAGCCCTCATTTCCTATGGCCACTGGCCTTAAAATGCTGCCCATTACCCAGCAGAGCAGGTCCTCCCAAATCCAGAGCACTGCTTGTCTCTGCTGTTCCCAGAGGTCCTACAGGATGCTGAACACGCCTATGTGGTTTGTAAATGCTCTTTACAGTGTCCCTTGCAGTAACTATATCACGATGTGAAAAGTATAACATTTCTGTTAAAATGTACTCATTTTCTTAAACAAAAGGGCAACGTTGCTCACAGTGAACCCTCTGGAAATTTGAGTTTATCTGGAAATACCATTGTAGTTGGTAGAGACCAGAAATAGAATAGAATGTGGGGGATTTAGTAAATATATTTAGGATGCAAGAGTCAGTACAGGGATGCAGAATGACAGAGCAAAGATGTACGTACAAAATACAAATACAAATACATACAAACCAGGTTTTTCACATAGTGGTGGTAGCTTTAGTATAGAACCATTATGAAACAGTGAGACTACAGCTAAGAATTAAATTTCAAAGAAATTTAGCAATTGTTTTTGTAGTATGTGTGCTTTGACAGGTTTCATTCATAAACCTCATATACTAAAAGCATTTTACAAGGTATTATTACAGAAGCACTAAAAAGATACAGTAACTGTGAGAACGTTTTTTTGCCAGAAAACATTTCCTTCAGAAGACAGTCATGCACAGCAAACCAGAAATATGCTCTTTTTAAAAGAATTTGTATATAGAAAGCATCTTCAAGAAGAAGAGATGGAATGTTATCTTCCTTAGGTGTACACCTGTTAGGATATTTTTATCATGTACTGCAATCTAATGCTAGATCACGTAAGAGGGGTTTTGCACATTCCTTTCTCATTTCTGTTAGGAAATTAAATTCTGATAAGGTTCTATATGATGTCTCTTATCCCTCTGTAGAGTACCAATTTAAAGACCAGAAACACATATGGTTTTTCATCTTTATGATCCAATTTTGACCACTGGAGTTTGTTTCCTGCTGCTGTTTTCACGAGGGCAGAAAATGCTTTGTCCAAAATCTACTTACTTCTCTGCTGGCCTTCAGTTTGAGGAATATTCTGTTAGATCCAAAATACATAGCTGTAATATTGAGCAAAAATTGGCTTCCTGCTAATAAATGAATACAAATAGTATTTGGGTTTCTCTTGGTTATCTTGTTAGCTCCTCATGAGAAGGGTGAGTAAACTGCAGATGAGGAAAGTGGAGGAAAACATACTTTGCAAAATGAAGCATCAGTTACCGTCAAAGAATTGACTATGCTAGAATTGAAGCAACGAGAGGAGCAGTTTGTGGGTGCGAGGAGTCTGTGGGCCCTACAAAAAGACAGGATGGGCTTGCCAGCCATGAGGGAAGGGTTCAAGGGCAGCCTGGAGTGCCTATGTCAGCCCTCACCAGAGAACTTCCACGAGGTTCTGGAAAGCCAGAAGGATGAAGGAGCAGCAGCACAGAGGTGGACGTGTGCCCTGCATCCTTATATTCAACCTCATTTTGCAGTGGCACTCCCTGAATGTTATTTTCATTCTCTGAGACCCTCAGTGAGACAATTTTGTTACAGGTCCTGATTTTCAATCTTTAGGGTGTTATTCCAAAACTAGTCCATGTTTTTGCTTTCTGAAAATAACATGGAGGACATGATGGAAATGAATATCCAATCAAAAAATTTAAATTGCTGTCTTTAAGGGTTGATCTTTAAATATAAACTGCCTGCAAGCAGATTACACTTATGGTCATTTGGATCCAAATACACTTCTATAAGAGAATTATTCACGCAGGAAAGTGAGCAGAGGGAATTTAGAGAAGATGTACAAAAATAACTAGGAAGCTTAAGGAATCAATTTATGTTCAAGCATTAAAGTAATGACAATAAAACTTTACCAGAAGAAGCTACAGAGACTTCAGTGTCTTGCAGTAAGCATGATTATTTATAAACAATGGAGCGAAAAGCTGGAAGATTATTTTATTTCAGTGTTAAGTCAAGTAATTGATGGCTGTTTGCAGCTGACAAAAGGGTAAGCAGCAAAGACATTTAAAAGTGGCAAGTTTAGGCATCATGAGGCAGCGAGGGACCGTCCTGGCAGTGTCTGAGTCTACCAGGCTCAGCTTAATAAATACAAGGTACAAATTCCAAGATGGGCTTCAAAACAAGTAGGGTGGGAGTATTTTTGTTGATTTAGAGGGTGGGTTGTTTGGTTGGTTGTTGTTTTGTAGGTCTTTTTTTTTCTTGTTTTCAAACTAACTCAAGATCAGCATGTTTAAACATAATATTTCTTCCAAGGTGGTGAGAATTTGAGTACAGATATTTTTTTTTCTTTCTGCATTTTTTTTAGTTTGTCTACTATGTTTTTTACAGTAAATGCATTTTCCTGTAAAGACTGCAGCACATGGGTTCCCAGGGAACAGTTCAATTGTGTTTTGACTTTTAAACATTTAATACTTTCTTTTCCTCTTAACTTCAGGCATTTAGAAGGCATTAGGGTCACTGGTTCTAGTGGGAATGATGACGTTAAGGTTAGTTCAAGGGCAATTTAATCTATTTAGGATGTGTCAGTATTGAAATTCTGTAAAAGCAAAGATGCTTTATTTTGAGTGTAGTTCTAGATAATAGATATCTTGTATTAAATTCTGGTTTATGTGGAGAAAAGGTAACATGCAGTTACAGAAGTATGTCAAGTGACACTGGAGTGTACATAGCAATAATGAAAGTAGAAATATAAGCTCCTAACTATCTAAACATATATATATATGTACATGCATACATGGTATCATGATTATGCAAAGAAGTGGAACATAATCTTTTAAAACTGGAGAAGGTTTATGTTTGATGACACTTCCCATGTAACTATTACAAGGAATTGTTGATCCAAAAGGCCATGTGAACATAACTGCAGAGTAGAAAAATCATGGAACTAACTTTTTCCACTCTAATGATAAATAAATCATGTCAGAGTGCTCATTAGTTTAATAAAATTAATGTGTAGTCATTAATAGCTGTGACACTTCATTCCCCCATCATGGACTGTTAATTCAGGGCTCAGCAATACAAAGAGCAACATAGCTCCAAAGCACCTCAAAAACTGGATGAAGAAACAACTGTTCATGTTGCTTTTGGACACAGATTTGTAGCTTACCCATGGCAGTTGTCTTGATATTCCTGTTAATAGTATTTTGCCTAGTCTTCTGATCACACAGGTCTTACAGATACTCAAGGCAACATACATTTGGTAAAACTTGGCATGATTTATATAGCTTGGAGCAATGAGTAAGTTCTTAATTAAATGAATTAGACATTTTTTAATTGTCCAAATGCCAAACTAGATACAACGGGCTTTGGAACTCCTCCCTATTTTTAGAGCATTACTGACTTTGTTTCTTACCATGGATTTTATTTTTTTTTCAGGCTAGTAATCTATAATGTATTTGAGATATTTTGATATAGTTATCTTTAATTAGGCACATTAGTTATTAATATTTTGTAAGTTGGATTAAATTCTTTTGATAGTATTTTAACATGCCAATTTGTAGTTATATTCTTTTGCTACAGCAGACAGTTAAGGCATTAGTTATTAGGGAAAAGAAGTTGTTCTAATGAATAAACAGGACCTTTCAGACGGTAAGCTGACAGTGTCAAGCATCACTCAGGAGGGCGAGAAGAAGAAGAAGAAGAAGAAGAAGAAGAAGAAGAAGAAGAAGAAGAAGAAGAAGAAGAAGAAGGACTTCAAGGCTATTACTGGACTGCATGTATCTACCAGTATTTAAATTGTAATTAATAAAAACTTTAAGGTTTTAAAAGTATGGCAATGCTTTTAATATTATATAATATTAGAAATATCTTTTCACAGCATGTGCTTAATGCTGTACTGTGTTTTGGTATTGTTACAAGTGGTGTCCTGTGAAAGTGAACCAGTTAATGCTTGATGTGATTTATGGTGCTTTAAGCTGGGAGGTCATAACCATAAATATAGTAAAGGGCTTTGACTTTCAGATTATGCCAAACATCCTCATTTTGAAAAATGGGTCACACTGGAATGTGTCACATTGGGAAAGTAAACACAACATTTTAAATTTAATTTCCATTATCTTCTGTGACAATTACAGATCACATGAAAAAGGAAGCCACCATAGCACATCATATATTGAACTCAATGAAATGTATTACAATATGAATCTCTGGAGTGCTTTTTTTCCTCCAGTGGGGCTCTAATTTATACTTGCTCAACCAGGAATAAATAGTGCTATTTTCTGGTCTGTCATCTGTCTCATCTCAACTCTCTTCAGCTTTTACACTGAGAAAATGATGTCGTTGAACTGAATGCTAAAGCAGCAAACAGTGTTAAGATTAACTTTATAGTCCAGCCCTTCAAAATGTTAGAGCTATTCTATTATCCTTTCTTTACTGTGACAGTAGATTTCCAGCGTGGCATATGTACACCTAGGGTAGGTATGTGTGTATGGAGGGAGAGACAGAATGACTGAATGAAAACGTCAATGAGTGAATGCTGGTGATGTTCTGAGCTCTGCTACCAGCTCTCCTGAACTTCCTGATCTCATTACCACCACCCAGTGGAAAAGTCTGGAGCTAATGCCAATTCCTGTTGTGAACTTCAGGACTTCTTCCCATGGAAATACCTACTACTTCAGTAAAAGAGCCAAACATCACTGATGTGCAGTTTCTAATTGATTGTGGAATACTTTTGATCAATTTTTTTGGCTCCAGATTTTTTTAATTCTGGAAAAAATTGTGTGACTGTTGGCAGGGAAAATAATCTGTTTGTAAGAAATGGCCACAAATCATCTGCTATCCTAGATCTCAAAATTTACAATTTTCTTATTTATTTGTGAATTTCCTTTTATCAGCTTTTCCCTTAATGCCTCATTTATTTTCGTTAAAAGCTTTTCATTTCTTAAGTACGTGGAAATGTATTTTTTTAACAAAGCAAGTTTTAACTGGATAAAAAAATTAAATTAAAAATTTAATTGGTCTAAATGAAAACTTGATACTTATTATGTAGCCAGCTCCATCTCCAGAAAAGCACCAGATGCAGAATGACTACTTGAAATCTCTTTGGATATTGTTTATGGTGTTCATGTGTTGTTTGCTTTAATGTAATGCTAGTTATGTACCTTGCCTGCTGGATTTTATTGAGCTTTGGCTGGTGGCTTAGTGGAATCGCCTCCATTCTGTGGTCTTTTGGCTTTTGCTTTTTGATTTAGTAAAGGGTATATTTTGTTTAATTTGAGGGTTTTGGTGTTGTCACTGAACCACTGTTCCTTGCACTGTTGTGCTGGGTTGTTAGAGAAGTGAAACTGAAGAAGATTTGGTGTAGGTGTCAGTTGGGAAAAGTCATGGAATGGTTTGGATTGGAAGGGGCCTTAAAGACCATTTTAAAAAGATCATCTAAAAAACCAAAACCACCTAAAGACTGCCCTGCCACACGCAGGTACACCATTCACTAGAGATGGAAGCATTGCCTCTGAGATAAAATCCAATTTTTTTCTTATGATTTTTGATAACTTAATGTCATTTATTCTGTTAGGGTTTGACTTGTATGTTTGGTTTGAAAGGATATTGGGAAACTATAATTCCATGACAGACTGTTTCGGGGATTCATTTTCCAGTTGCTGGCTCCATTTGCTTTTCACATAGACACACTCTATTTGATGGAGGATTTGCTTCTAAGGCAATGTTTAACATAGCACAGTGAATTGCATTTTCAATGTTTGAAATGGTCAAGAGTGGTTTGTGCAGCCATCAGGTGTTTTGGCTTGGTTGTTTTCTGGCCTTTGTAAAAATATCCTGCTGTTTAATACTATTATAGTACATCAGTTACTTGTTGGTGTCACCTCACATCCAGTGTGTCATTTGAAATTTAAATTTAAATTTTTAGTTGTCTGGTTTGGTCTTTTTTTTTGTTAGGATTGGGTTAGGGAAGAAAACAGAAAGATACAGTGTGAATGTGCTGCTAGGGAAATTCTGCAGCATAAACATTAAGAAGGGAAGATACAGAGAATGGTGTATTATATCCAGTAACAACACAGTTTTTCCCAATAGTATCCTAAAGCAGACAGTGGTAATATTGGTGATTGGGAAGAGCAGGGGCAGAAAAATGTTTGCATTTCTGAACAGAGGAATGTGGTCCTAGACACAGATGCTACATGGATATGTGAAAAGAGGGAGGGGATAATTCTTGCTGGACAAGCTTTTTCCCAGAGCTCTTCTGAATAAGCAGTGGTATGAAATTATGTGCTGTGGAGGGCTGAAGGAGCAAAGAATAGAAAATGGAGTGTATTCTAATAAATCTTTGCAGCTACTTTTGAGACTGAGCAGGAATACTAGTTCAAGGCTTCACAGTCCTCTCCCTGTGACATAACATTGGGGTTACAGCCCATGATTTGACTGTCTGCGGCAGGGCTCTGAGGCACTGTTGCCTTCCCTTAGTTTTGTGATACCAGCACTCCACTCAGCTCAAGTGTGGGAATAGGGAGCCCACTCTGCTACTCTTCACACCCCATGAAGTGCTGGGAGCTAGGCTACCAGAGTATCCCAGTTTCCTCTTTTTCCTGCTGCACCACTCCCACAGCTGATGAATGAATGCAGTTGTAACACAGTATATGAGGCACATCACCCCATAATGGCCTTTAAAAGGGATGCTCCTGGCTTTCCTGCCCCTTAATGCAAGGATGATGGGCATCTGAAACAGGGAGAAACACTACAAGGCTAAGTGAAAAGGGGAAAAAAAAAACCCCAAAAATGTACCAATACAAGGAGACTGAAGGTGTAGGAGATGGTAAAAAGGTGTGTCTCAGGCAGCAGATTACTTACAGGGAGATATTCTTAGGATAAAATGAATTTTGTTGAATTCAATGAGAATTGCTATGGGAACTTAACTGAGTTTCTTGTGACTTGAGCACAGATATTCCTTTCTATCCTTGATGGGTATGTTTCAGGAGAGAGTGAAGGATTTCTCAGGATATGTGAATAACACATACGCTATGCCACGCTTTAAAAACTGTTAACCAAAAGAGGATTGTTTATACTTTTGAATATTTTCTTCTGCCAGGACTATTTCTTTAACAAGGTGTCACGATCCACTTTTAATGACAAGGCGGAAATCGTGATGGTTCGTGCTATCTCGAGGTGCAAAGAAAAAAAGGGCAAACAACAAGAGACTTTTGTTTTTCAACAAAAACAACAGAGCACTTTATTGAGTGCTAATCAACTCAGTTATGCGATAGAGAGGGGAGAAAGGAAAAGAAAAACAAAGTTGGGAGAGAGAGAGAGAGAGGATGGGATATAGCTACCAACGGCGAGACGAAGTCCTTGTGGCCCAGCCAATAGACGCGTCTTCTTCCGTGGGGAGATCTCAAAAGTCCCTTCTGAGAGTCACAGTTTTTAAGGCTTTTTCCAAGGCGAGTGGCCTTTGGCCAAAAAGGCAGGGAGATTTATGGGCTATTGTGAGCAGGCCTGTTGCTGATCAGCGTACCACGGCGATATGCGTGCTGTACCATGGTAAACATACGCGCTGTACCTACAGCCGCCCTGCTCGAAGCACTGTTCCATGCAGCAGAACACTTACAGCGCTCAGCAAACATCTCCCCCCTCAGCCAGGCCAGGCTCTGTCTCTTGGGGTCTGTCCCAGTCTCAGTCCCGACGATCGGGAGGCAAAACGAGATCTTCGGGCCGACCCTTACACAAGGAATATTATTAAATATTGGAATGCAGAATATTGAGCATTCTCACAGGCAGAAAAACAGTAGAATGTACAAGAATTAGTTTAATTTTTTCACTGGATTCTAGTTCACAAGTTTTCCAGAAAGTCTCTCAAATCCATAGCCTGTTTCTTGAGTTGATATTTGCCATTTTATACAGGACCTACTCCTTGGAGATTTTTCCCAAATAGAATAATAAGAGAATGAGTAAATAAGCAGCACTGGTTATTATTATATATCAGAGATTTGAATAAATAGCCACATAAACAGCGAAAAACCCAGAAGAACAGGACAGAGATGGAAATAGGGAAGGTTGATGGTAGGTAGGAGCCATAAGGTTAGAGATTGATGAAATTAGCAATTTATTAAAAATAAAAGATTTGGGAAGGAAGCAGCATCTTGAGCCTGTGTGATCATAATAAACAGAATGAGGTGAGAAAACTTAGGTGAAGGGTTAAGATAGCAAAATATCAGAGATCAGGAAAAAAAAAAAAAAGAGGCCAACCAGAATAAGCAGGACTAGAAAAATATATATATTGTATATTTTGCTTGTTAGGTGTTATTTAGTACTACTTGTCCCTTGTTTATTCAGTGCTTTGGAGGAATCAAGTGGTTTTTAATTGCTTGTTATTTTTTTTCCATCCCTTAATAGAGGAGGACAGTGATTTTCATGAGCAGAAGCTGTAGCAGCTTTTAACACTGTCGGCCACTTCTTTTTGGTACAAAGCAGGATGAACCTTTGAAACTTGATCTATGGGAGTAAATTATTTCTCTGTTGCTACAAGAAGATGTTCCCAAGTCCTTGGACTCTTAACAAGAGCATGCAAGCACATCTCTGAAAGGCCAGAGAGCAGCTGCACAACCCTGTAAGGGCCCAGGTGTGGCTGTAGCAGCTGTGAGTAAATGTGTCAGCAATGTGTCTGTGCAAGGATTCCAGAGAAAAAGGCTCCAGTTCCTTGAGATGGTGGATGCGTGGAGTTTAATTCCCAGGCAGAAGGGTCCTCACATATCAGTAATGTTCTATTTGGAAGGTGGAAAAAATTTTTTCTAGTCCAAGTTGGAATATTTTTATTCCCAGGAAAGAGTTGTCTAATTTTATTTCTTGCATAATT
The DNA here is from genome assembly GCA_013400175.1 of Phainopepla nitens. Taxonomy (NCBI): domain Eukaryota; kingdom Metazoa; phylum Chordata; class Aves; order Passeriformes; family Bombycillidae; genus Phainopepla; species Phainopepla nitens. Next base: position 31,553 of record VXBQ01000678.1, on the reverse strand, counting down.
TTTATATCGTTTCATTACTCTATCCCACTTCTGACATTTCTGAGAGAGAACCATGATCCTGTCTGAAGTGGGAACCAGGCCTTAAGTGTGCTGTGTTTTTAAATTTATCAGGTATTTATAATATTGACTTGATTTTCACATGGCAACGAACTTGCTGGTTATTTCTAGACGTACACGTACATCCTCATAACCAGAAAAATCATGTTACTGTGCGTGTACATTATCACACTCTTTTTTTTGGCTGTAAGAAGCAGCAAATTCTGATCTCTCACCTGTGTCTCAGCTGTCAAAACTTTCCACTTTTGCCATTTCCGTAATTCCTTCCTAAGTACCGAAAATGCTAAAGAATGAGTGACAGCTGTCGAAATTTACTATTCACTGTGTACGAATGAAGGTAATGATAGAAGATGTTTATAAGAAGGAGGCACATCTCAAAAACTGGTGCTTCTGTCATCAAGGATGCAAACACCCGAGACAATAATTTCTGCCAGGGGAGTGTTTGTATGTGTCCCTATCCTGAATCTTCTCACAGCACCTCATCTATTTTAGAGGACAAGATGATAGGACACTGCTGTTATGTTTCCAGCAGTAAATGCTGACTAAGAGATGTGTTCAGATGTTACATCATGTTTCTGGCTTCTTTTCTAAGGTGTTCTTTCTTTCAGCACTGGAAATTCATCCCATCAATCTTGATTTTTACAATCCAGAATAAAGATAAAGCAGGTTGGAAGATGAGCCAGCTAAGAGTGTTTCACACCTCACATAAGAAAGCTGCAAATCACAGATATCAAATGGGGGGGGGGGCAACCCCAACAAAACAACAAACCACACTTAAGCATCTTTCTTGTGCACATCTTAGACTGTGACAAATTCTGGTCCTGGAAGCCAGCTCCCATTTGTGTGCTGCAAAGAGAATGGAACATTTATGCTGGTGAAGGAGCAGGGGTATGCTGTAGCTATTTCATGCTGATGTACCTAATGGCTTTTAGTCCAGTTTGCGGGGGGCTTTGTAGAACTGAGCGAGTATATTACACGGGCGTTGAGGCTGAGGATCGCAGAGTCTGCGCCAGAGCCTTCAAGAAACCATGGCTGTTGTCCTTTTCCTTGCAGACGCCCAAGCCCTGCGAGGCTGGGTGGGCAGAGCCGCCTCCGC
>VXBQ01000678.1:1280-29683 GCA_013400175.1 Phainopepla nitens | reverse complement strand
GGGGCGGTGGGTGGCGGTGGAGGCGGCGTGTGACAGATGTCCTCCTCTGACAGCGCTCGGTACCAGCCCAGTGGCTCCCTGCCATTGGCTCAGTGCAGCCGACCGGCAAGGCTGCTCGCTATAATAGCACTATGCCTGCCAGCGGCAGCGGTAGCTCGCTCGGCTCCGCCNCCTGAGGAGGTGGCTCTGGCCCCATGGAGTGCTACTACATTGTCATCAGCTCCGCGCATCTCAGCAACGGGCACTTTCGCAACATCAAGGGAGTTTTCCGCGGCCCCCTCAGCAAGAACGGGAACAAAACTCTGGTAATGGCTTCTTCCCTTGCCTCCCCCTTCCTCCTTCTCCTCCTCCGGCTCGCGGCGGCGGCTCTGGACAGCGGGAGCTGGGGCCGCCCNCCCAGGGACCCTTATGGGCGGGGAGCTGCAGGGCTGGGGCTCCGCAGCCCGGGGGAGGTCGGAGAGAGGCGGCCGGGCTCGGTTGAGCGTGTCTGCCAGCGCGGGGTCTCCCTAGTGACCACCGGCCTTGTCCTCCCGTGCGGGGACAGCCGCAGGTCCCGCCTGGGGAAGTGCAGTGGGGGACCCGAAACTTGTCTATTTGCTTGTCTGAGCCGTGTGGCTAGAGAGATGCGTTCGTTCGAGCACAGCCTGAGAAACGATCCACGTTTTGGTTTGTTGGCCGGCAAGTTCCTTTTAAAAGCAAAACTCGAGGTTTGACAGGACTCAGTGGGTTTAGGCAATTTGGCTTAGATGCTCCGGAAAGTGTGCACAGGCTGTTCCAACTGTTTCTGTATTCATCTTCATTACTTGGGTATTTTTACATCTGTTGGGTTTCCTATGGTTTTGCTGACTTACTGGAACTCGCCTCGTGCTGTTAACTGAACTTTAATGGAACAGTGACGACGCAATAGCCTTGGCAATACATGTGCTCTCCTGCCTGCTCAGATAAAAAGGAGGCAGGATAACGGCAGGCTGGGTAAGCTGCACCGCATAAAATCTCAATCACGGCACAACACAGTGTGGACAGATGTCTGACAGGATGGAGCTGAAAGAGGGGCTTAGCCACGTTGTTTATCTCTCCCTCCCATCACTGCCTTGTTCTGAAATGCTCTTTGGAGGAGATGGAGCAGAACTTACCACATTCTTGTTCCCTCGAATGCACGACCTATATTGATGGGGAATTTACTGAAGTACTTAACATTTGCTAGAGTTGGCAAGCTTGCAATTTCTCCCTAAATAAAGAGATTAAAGCAAGTCTGAGCCAAGTCATAAAAATAGTAACTACTACGAGAGAATTTGAGGCAGATTTTTGGACTGTTTCAAATGTGAAGTTCCTGCTTTCAGGTTTTAAATCTTTACAATTTTATTTGCTGTGGATTCTGCATATTTTTCTGTTCGAGATTGCATTCTTGGAATTTTAAACAAGTATTTGTAGTATCCATGAGATGGCAATATGTGTGTAATATTTCACTGTTACAGTTGCAAACCCAAGATCTACTGCAGAACATTTCAAATAATGGCATGATACATCACCTTCTTCCTACTAAACAATTTCAGTAAAGATGCATTTGGCAGGACTGAGAATACTCTGATGTAACTTTTGGACTGTGTATTATCTTGCAGTTCATAATGGATTCTGCTTCAGCAGCATTTTTTTTTTCTCTTGGCAAAAAAAAAAAAGGCAGCCTAGTATTCTCAGTATTCCTAATTAATTTATTTACTGATAAAATTATTTATGCCCAAAATATTTTGGGAAAGACTGGTGCCAACTTCAAATTTAAATAAAAAAAAAACAATTGTGTGGGCTTTGAAGTGCTCATACTCTGGAAAAAAATGTACTCTGGGAAGAAATTTAACTCAACCCAGCTCTTCAGTGAGATGGATGTTGAGGGAAGAAAAGGTGGTGTTGGCTCTGGGACTGCCACAAGTCCCTTAGCTTAATAGCTTCTGTATATGAACACTGGCAAAGTTTTTGCTGGGTTGAAAAGGCAGAGTTCTTGATGTTGGCTCTGTGGACAGCAAAATGAAATCCTTCCCTGTGAAATAAATGGTGTAGATGCAGGCATCAAGGCTTGTGTTTCTGTTTGGGCTATTTTTTAATTTATAGGTAGCAAAAATACCATTGAGTTGTGATACAGGGCATTACTAGCTCAGACTGATAGTTCTGAGGTGCTGAAGTACATTTACCTCCATTTCAGTGGGAAAATCAGATGTTTCAGAGGATTGGTCACTTTCACTGTAAACAAGCTTTTCAGACTTGGAAGGGTGAAAATATTTATTAGTGTCAGCTAGAATAAATCTTTAGAAATTCCAATAGGAACACAGGCTTTTAGTATGCTCTTGATGTCTTCCATCATAGAATAAGACTAGGAGAAACAGCAATCTGTAAAGCTAAAAATCAGAAATTTTGAAGCTGCTCTGACTCAGACATATCTTCCTATTTGCTGTAAAGCATTCATTGTCTCATCTGAGCTCTAAGCTTTCTAAAATCACTGCTTCCTCATAAGCCAAGGAGAACCTGGAAACAGCCTCCCTTTGTACAGTGTAGAATTGCTTCTGTGCAAAATTTACATTTGTTGAGTCTTGGTTCTCCTTCTGATTTCTGCCACCACACTCTGCCTAGAAATAAAGATTAGTGTATGTGTTTCAGTAGGATTTCCCATCAAGTGGAAAAGTGCTGGATCTAATCAGATGATGCCGTGGTTTTGAGATGATTTTATTTGGTGTATCTTCAAACCTGAGCTGGTCAGATTTCAGGGGAGAAAGCTCCTTGGTCCTTTTCACTACTGTCCCATTCTGGAGTGACCTGGTATTACCCTGAAAGATGTTTGTTTGTTTGTTTGTTTGTTTTCTCTGCTCTCCAGGAGAGGTCACTGAGAGATTTTTCTTCCCTGATTGTTTGTCTGTGCGGGTGATCATTACGTATTTGTCCTCTGCCTGCGTCCTGTCTCACATAGAATTAGTAATTTAAAACTTTATGAAGATTTGGTTCAAAGCTCCCAGAATATAGCAGGGAGAAAGAGCTACAAACCTTTGGTCAGCTGGTGGGGAATGTGAAAAACAAAGCTTTGGCCTTCTATAAAAGCTGTTCCATGGAGAGCATGAGAGAGTTTCTTTTTGGTAGAAAAGATAGAATGACAGTGTTTCTATTGCCTTGGTCTTTCTCTGAGGCACATCTGTCTTTAATGCCTACTGAGTGTGGGCTTTGAGATGGGGTTATTTGGGAGGGAGAGAAAAGTGTGTGAAGGATAAAGACACAAAGTAGGAAGAGGAGTGGGAAAGCCACAGTTCTGTTCCTCAAGAGAAGGCGTTGGGAAAACCTGAGCTCAGAGAGAAGTGAAAGGCACAGAAGGGAACAAAAGAAAGGGTGGATTTAGGTAACTGAGAAAATGGGTTACTATAAAAACTTTTAAAATGAAATAAAATAAGAGAAAACTGCTTGTGAATGAACCTTTAGCCAGGTGAGGGTGGGAAATGAGGGAATGTGTGTCTACATGCAGTTCTGGATGTCTGACAGCTTTGCCCAGTTCTCTTCAGTGCATGTGGTTCTCCCCCGCCCACTGGGTAGCTGTTGAGGGAGGGATCCCTTACCCTATTGTAATCTGCTACTTCTGCTCAGGAAAATAAATCTGAATAACAAATTGATGGGAAATGGGCCCCTGTGGAAGAATAGCCTCCTAACTCTTATTAAAAAGTCGCTCCAGAAAATGGAGCAGTATGGTTAAAAGGAATTGGTGGTGTTTGCACTGTCCAAAAAGGCTTTATCCTCTCCCTCTGCGGTGTCTATTTCCTGAAATAGCCTTCAAACATGCACAGTCTCCCAACAATAGCTAATCTGCCACTGGAGTGCTCCATGGCAGCTCTTTGGAAGATTTTATTGTTGTTGTTGCTGGAGTACTGTCTAAGTGAACCCGCTGCCATGTGGTCTTTGTGTGGCAGATGGTTTCTGAACAAGAAACTCAAAACTTACTATGTGGGTCAGTACTATGCAATGATGTTTAAAATTTCTAGTGCTCTTTCTGTTTTTTCATGCTTTCTGGTGTTTTAATTGATGAGTATTGGCCTGAGTGCTTGGCCATTTCATGTCAAGGTTTGTATTTGGTGACTATGAAGTTTTCCCAAGGATATTCTTTTTGGCTGTAGCAGTTTATAAATTTTTTTTTTTTGCTACAAACTCTTTGTTTTGCCTATGGTCCTGAACTTCTAATGCACTTACTCTGTTATTTTTCTAGGCCTTATGTTATTGATGCCAAATTACAGTAGTCTGCCTTTGTAATTCATCTTCCTTGCTGTGGCTGCTGTCTTGCAGTTTATAATCTCAAGAAGTATTGAAACCTGTATGAAAAAACAGCTTTCTGGAGAGAGAAATCGGTTGTTTAGAGTCGGAACCACAGGTGTTTTTTCACATCCTTAAAATGTCTTTCAGGGTGCAAACCCCAAACCATTTCTTTATCCTAGTTAATATATACAATTTTTGGTTGGTCAGCAAGAAAATTGACTCTTTGGTCTTCTGAGTAGCTACTGTGTGGCTGGTAAGTGAGTATCTGCTATTTCACCTTAAGATATTGCACTGGTGTAAATGGCTCTGTTTCCTTCAGATTTACAGAGGTGGAGGACTGGATGTGTGGGGCACTTTTAATTGGACAAATACATTTTCTCTGGTGGTGATCAGAATGAGTAAAGAGCTGTCACTTGGCTGAGGAGGCCAGGGAAAAGTTGAGACCTCTTTGTGGTGTAAATTGCTACTGTAATTCTAGTTTCAAGTGACTTATTGATAGAGATGGAAAGTCGGGAAGATTAGAAGGTCCTGATAAGCAGTTGGTTAAAGCACCAATCTGTTTTTTTGACTAACAGTGACCTCTATATATGTAGGTTTATACTTTGGTTAAAAGTATGAACACAGAGGGGTAGAATGGAAACAGTGGTCCCCAGGTCCAAGGGAGGCTGTCACAAATGATTTAAAACTGGAATCAAACTATAAACTCAATGCCATAAGCCTTGTGGAGAAGATGATCTCATGAACTCCAGCTGGCTACCATGTAGTACAGCTTTGTGCCTGCCAGCCCGCTTGGTTATGACTGCAGGGATATTAATTAATTAATAAAGTAAATAATTTGTTTATAACTCCTTTTAGAAGTCCTAGGGCATGCCTCTGCTTTTATGAATGCTCCATGGAGTTCAAATACTGTCACACCAGTGCCCTCTGAAAATGCCATCTGTTGCTCAGGCTGTCTGTTGTCTTAAGCTCTTTTACACTTTGTAGAATATTTTTGTACTCCCACATTTACTAAAGTAAATAGGTTGTGGTTGACATAAAAATGTATTTTACGAGAATTTCTATTACAAATATCCATTCCTTACTACAGGAAGAAAGTATTAAACTAAAACATTTTTTGATGAATTACAGCTGCAGCTGTAATACTGCATGATCAGGGTGAATGTCCATTGATTCCAAACTATCCAGTACACATATAAAATAAACAATACTTACCATGGATTTATTTTAAATACTGCTAAAATGACATCCTGCAGTTCTGTTTGCCATATTGTATATTACCAGTAGCTGGGGGGTGATTTTTCAATTATGTCTTACACATGCAGAATTTAATAGAACTATTGCAATACATTGTTTTTCATCTTTAATGTTGCAGAGTTTGTAGGGTTGAGTTGCTAGGCCAGAGTTGTATTAGTTACAGGAGAAAAATCACCTGTTACTTTCTTCAGTGGTTATGTTCCCTGTGGATCTGCTAGTGTCTTTTTGACCTGAGTTTGGAACTTGAAAACATTCACATCTTTTCTGAGAGAAGCTGAACGGCCCTAACTCATTAAAATATTAAAGTGACAAAATAAATTCTACTTAATTTAATTTTAATAATTAATAAACATTACTTAGATCATGATTGAAAACCAGCCACTCAGAAGACAACAGAATAAACTGGTGAAGTTTAAGGAACAGTAAAATCACAGCTGTGTCCTACTTCTAAAGTCCATTTGTTTGAACTCAGGTAACTTGGTTTATTTGTGTGAGGCTGTCTGTAACAGTTGTGGTTCAAAACATTATCAGCAGGCATGTTTTGGTGAGGTAACAGGAAACTATCCTAATTTAGGTGCATTTCCAGAGCAATTCAGAGAGGTCTCAAGCCCCATGCAGCGAGATACAGCGCTCCCATGTCCATCAGACTCTGTATGACTCCATCATCTGCTCCAAAAAATAGCAGGACCTGGAGTCCAGCATGCAGCAGCTTCTGCTTCAGAGCTCTTACTGAGCAGACTTTTGTACTGTAAAACCTTATTAAATGCATGGTAAGCTTCAAACACATCAGTATTCTGTTGGATGTAATTAGACTATTACCATGGTTAAATTAGTACACTTGTTTAGTTTTTTCAGATCGAGGCCTTAAAGAATAAGTCTGAGGAGAGCCTTTGCCTTGAATATTTTCTGATACAAATATCCATGGCAATCTCTTAGCTCCAAGATACGCAACATTAATTTTAATATGTTGCTCACACTTGGAAAATAGCGTTGCTAACATGTTGTTTACTATGTTGCTAACTGGTAAACAGCAAGTTGGCTCCTGTATTTTCAAAACCACAGGTCTTCTTGAAGTCCTTAAACTAATCAGACCTTTCCAGGGCACAGATTGTAATCCTCAAAGTCTTGCCTTTCCTGTGGGCTCTGGGAAAATTCAGGTTTCTTTGCCTTCCTATCAGCAGAGATTCACTGTTGAAAAAAAGAGTTGACTCTTGAGTTGTGGATCTAGAGCACACTGAGTGGTGAGTGGCCTCTTAGTTGAGCACAGTGGGGTTTTGTGTAGGACTTGATTAAGTAGCTGCAAGATCTCTGATGCCCCTAACTGGTGACAATTGCAAAATTTCCTTTTGTGGATGGCATTCAGGCATGTCAACAGGAACAATTATTCTCTGCAAAAATCAAAGCCATTGAATGGATGCATCTTAAAATGTAGGTAGGGGTGAGCTTAAAGAATCCCACAAAATCAATCCAGAATGTTTTCTATTATTTAGTATCTTAATGCAGTTAACAGTTATTTATGAGACAGATTCTTTAATGCTGCCTGGTGGTAGTGGAAAGGGAGCTGATTTTTTTTGTTTGCTCACTTGTGATTCAATTGCAAACATGGGAGCGGGAGGGAGCCTTCCTAATTTGGCTGTATCTGGCCAATGACTTAAAAACAAATACTCATCAGACCCTTCTAGTTTTCCAAATATTTTTGGAGTGGTAACAAATGCTTTTCCCCCAGCATTCTTGAGAGATTGTTATATGATGAGCTGTGACTTACTGTTGTTTAAAAAACCCTGAAGTAAACAAAACAACATTTACTCACAAGGAGGCATAATATTTGTCATGTTTAACCTTGTTTGTTCAATGGAGATAAGAAACTGTCTGAGGGCATCAGGAACCAGGAGATTTTAATTCATAGTGTAATTAATTTATTTTGTTAAAATATGTTTACAGTTCCTTTCCTCTGATGACCAGCCAAGGCAGGGGTACAGATGGGGCAGAGGGTTTTGTTTCTCCCTTGGCAGAGGATGTTTGTTATGAACACTCTGAGTTGTGTGTGAGCATGAGTTTCTGTGGGAACTTTTTTTTTCCTTTTTAATTAATCCAGAGAGTAAATTTCCAAATACTTTTAATATGGAATTTTGGATGAATGGTAGTTATACAGATAGTGGCTTAAGAAAGGAAATGCAGATTCTTTCTTCACAGCTGTGAGACCAAATCCAGAAATAATGCCTGGAGAGTGACATCCATATCTCCCACCTGGCATTGCTTCCCTGATTGCACGGAGGTTTTGTTTTAAAGTTCTGCATATGGCTTGGAAAATGTTGAGAATTGATGATGAAATGAGGAACTGAGAGATTTGTTTGTTTGTTTGTGTTTAGAAGCTGATCAACATTCTTGGTTTGTACCAACGGCTTAGGACTTGTCAGGCTTTGTGTCTGACTGTTGTGATTTGCATTTTTTAAATGATTTTTTTTTATGTGCATGAAAATGATATTTTTAGAGAGGCTTCTTTCCTCAAATAGCAAGTGATCAGGCTACCTCCTCTGGGACCCAGCTGAACTCAAATATTCGTGTTGCAAGATTTCTCACAGCCAGCTTATAGCTTGATTGCTTACACTGGCCAAGTCTTGGTCAGATTGCTTTCTTTCAAACTTAGCACTGCACAATATCTGTTAGAATTTGCCTCTTTGCCTTAGAGAATTGAGTTTCTGGAGCTTCCTTTCCATCTAACTAGCAACATACTTCCACAGCCAGTTCAAATTGGTGTAGGTGTCTCTGCCTATGGCAGTAGGGTTGGAACTAAATGATCTTTGAGCTCCATTCCAGCCCCCTCTGTTCCATGATTCTGTGATCTGACACCTGTGAGATAATAACTGGGGTTGGGGGGGGGGCAGTATTTTCTGTGTGTGGGTGTCCATAAAGTTTGTGGGTTGTTTCTGCAATTTTGAAGTATTTAATTTCTGCTGCAAATGTTTTTGACGGAAAGCCACAATACCCACTACAGAATATCAGCTCCTCCTTCATCAAATGGATTTTGATAAAATGTCTGGAGGGAAAACTTGGGACACACTTGGGCCTGTAAAGGATTATGATGCATGGGGGTCTGGCCAAGCCGTCCATGAAACAACCTGAGCCTAAATTTATAAAGCAGAAGGCCTTTTTTTTTTTTTAACTAGTCATTATTGAAATATGTAATTATGTAGCAAAGTTTGCTTAAAGATATGTAATTGTACAGGATGTTTTGTCTTCCTCTGTTGGAAACAGCTGGCTTTATCATGAGAGAGAATAATACAGACAGAGATGTCCTCAAACCTTGCCAGACCCGAAACCTGCCTGTCCCCATCTTGAAACTTATTTCTGAGCCTGTTTATATGAGTTTTGAACACTCATTGGGGTTGGTTTCTGATTTTCAAAGAAAGGGCAAAGTAAAGAAGTGGCATAAATGTCTTTGTATCACAAGTCTTGGGCTTCTTATATATGTGCAGCATAGTATACTGTAGATGTAGCCTTTTTTTTTTTTCAAGCATTCTATTTTTACAAAATACTCTTTATTGTAAAAAAAAAAGTTTTTAGGTTTCAGGCTTGCTTAAGTGAGACTCTGTAAACTTAATGTAATTGCATCGAGAACATTATGCTCTTCTGCATCAGCAGTAAACAACTGTTTCTACAAATAAAGCAAGGTTGTTAGTAGCCTTTTTTGAAGCAAAATACCTTTATGCTGCTAGTTTATGAAACATTCTTAAAATATCGTTAATGATTCAGGATACTCTGAGGGTGGCAGTGGAATATACTGCTGAATAAATGGTTTTTGTGGCTTCTTTGCATTGATATTTTTAATAGCAATGCTAATTTTTTCTGATAGTTTTATGGAAATATTTCATGAGGGAGAAAAATCAAGATAATATTTGCTTGTCCTTCTGCTGTGCAAATGAGCCGGTAAATCATCTGACACCTGTTTGTTTGGCAAATAAGTGAATTTACATGAACTAGCAGGTGGAATTAAGGATTAGAAGAAGATGAAAGCTGTTTTAAAGGACTGCTTCCAAAGGTTTGTGGAGTTGTAACCTGTTGTATTACTAATGCAGAGCAGAGAGAAAAGCTTCCCACTAACAGGATGTCAGAAATACTTGAGGTTTTCTTTATGAAACACCTCAGAGTGCTGGTGGGTATGAAAGTGTCATGGAACTGTAATTAGAAAAGTCCAGCAAAACCTGGTGGCTGCACCTCCAACTCCCTGTGGTGATTGAGTGTGCCCAGAGTGGACCTGCTTTATAAATAATGGCGAATTAGAGAAGGAAAAGGGGTAGCTTTCCAGTGCTCCGGTGTCTGAAAGGAAACTGCAGCGAGCTGTGTGAAGGAAACCAAAACAGGCAAGGTATTTAATAGAGAGATGATGTAGAGTTACCAAGGGATAACACTTTATTAGTGAATAACATTACAATAGAACTGGGGAAAACCAGGACAAGGTTTGCCTGTCCTTATCAGCACATCCACGGCAGCAGTGGCACTATCTGCGTTGTTTGTTCAGGTTCTTGTGCTGGGACACCAGACAGACTTGGAGAATTTTTGGTCAGTCAGGCTTGTCTTGGAGGTGTGTAATAGGAGGCAACAAGTTCAAGTTAAGCGATGAGAAATCCTGATCAGACAGAAGGGAAAAAAAAATAAAATTGAGTGTGGTCAAGCACTGGAGGGAGGTGCTGGAAGGAGAGACTGAGGCATCTCCATGCTTGGAGATGCCCGAAACTTGGCTGAGCAGCATTTATTTGACTGTGCTTTTAAGCAAAGTGTAGGACTAAATGTCCCTCTGTCCTCAGTCAAGGTTACAATTCCACGTTTGATCTGTAGGAGAGTAGCTTTTAATTTAATCCTCTGGGGCGAGGGTCCTTGGGGAGAGAGGCATGTCACTGTTGTGCCCTGTTCCCAACCTTTTAGACTCCTGGGTGCTCCTGGCTTCCCTCATCCCAGATGGCATCCAGCTGGCAGGAGCAGTGCCTGCACTGATGTCCTCTGGGGAGCTCCTGATCTGTCAGGGGTCTGAGACACAGGGCTTGTTTCAGCTCTGAGTAAAAAATAATTCAAATGCAACTATTAAATCTACTTAGGATTTCTTTGTAGGGATTCCTGAGCTGAGTCATGCAATTTGCAGTCAATGACCCAACCTGTAATTAAGAAAGATCATAGACTCGGAACTTGGCCAAAACTAATTCATATTTAGCTCTCACTCTCCACAAATCGTGTGCATTATGAGCAGTATTTTATTGATTACACTTTTTCATATTGAAAATTAATGGAGTATATAACTGAAGTTTTGGAAAGGCTTTTAAAAGGTACTCAGGAACACAACTTATAAAGAAATTGAATTGTTGTCATTAGAACAGCTTTATGCAGAGGCAAGGAAAACTCAAGCCAAGCATTTTCTAAAGCATTATATGCTGCAGTCCTTCCTTGTAGATTGTTTCAAAGAGGGGAAAAAATGAGAAACAAGCTATTAACCTTACCTTGTTCAGCTCACAGAACTCTTGCACTGTGGGATGGGCAGTGTATGCTTCCACAGTTTGAGTAGTTCCAGGAAATTATTCAGATATTTTGCATCATCTCATACAGTGGGTGTGGTATGCTTATGGTTTTGATATATTTATACTCTTAGTTCACACTGCATATTTATATTTTTATATGTATTTTTATATTATCGTACATACACAATATTGTTAATATATACTCTGTATATTCAAGCCCATTGTTTAACACAGTGGTGTGGCATCATACAAATTTCCTATTGCTCTTGATTGTCATAGGAGGAACATGATTCTGAAGGAAGTGCCACAGTTCTTTCTGAGTGGCTGAAACTTTCTTTTCTGTAAAGAGGGGCTTGGTTGATTCAAGGAGTCTTCACTTAGCTGATTGGGGTTGAGCAGAGGACTAACCTTGGAGAAGTTCCCATAGAGCAAATCAGTGCACGTGAGGATTTTGGATGTTCTCCCTCCTCCCCATCAGAGGTAACAGAAATTTTGAGCTGACTTTGAGGTTCCCTGGTCAGTGCAGGCCAGGTAGGCAGTGGCTAGTGCTGTGTTGTAGCCACGAGATGAATGTTGGATTTATTTTCAAACCAGTTAGTAGAGTAACTAGAGCCATGTATAATCACCTTCTTAAAAAAAAAAGAAACCTATCAGAAGCTTTATGCATGATAAATGTGAACGCTACAATATGTAATAAATTATCAAATGGCTCAAGTTTCGGTGTCTCTTTGAAAGCTATGGTGGGGGGGGTGTGTAGAGGAAATTGCACTTGTATTTTATACCTGACAAATTGAATTACGGCAACAAATCTGTATAATTACAATTCAGAGACCAGGATTTCTTCTTGGAGTTGGGTGATTAGAAGCAGGACTATACTTGAAGGTTCAAACTGGATTCTTAGAAAGAGTCCCTTACAAAAATATGACTTGTACAGAAATCAGTGCTTTCATCTCTTCCATTTTAAGAATTTTGAATCATAATATAAAGTGACTCATCCATTATTTCCTCATCTCTTCATCAGCAAGACGCACAAGAAATTATTCCTTTGATTGTTTCCCTGCAAATGGGAAATCTTTACGGTTTCTTCTCTTTTCAGCAGGCATTCATAAATGCAGTTAACATTAATGAGTCTCACATATGTGCATCGAGAGAGGAAACAAATGGACCTTTTGTCTCTCCAAGTGTGTGTTTAACTGCAGAAAATGAAACGAAGGAAAAGCTTTTGGTGAATAACGGGTTACAAAGCCAGTAGCTCCTGTCTCATTTTTGCAGTAGCTAACACATTCCCCTGTTCTCTCTCCCCTGTCAAGGGTCGTTGTAGGAGCTGTAAATGCAGGATGAGCAGGGCTGTTGGTGAGGTGGAGAGTGCTGTTATTACCTCCAGCTCTAAGATTAATTACTGATAGGTCATGTTTTCAATGCAATTGCAGGATTGCAGTAGGGTTAATGTGATTCTGCTTCTGTCTCATAACATAACTCCATGGGAATAGAGTTAGAAAAAGTTAAAAAAATTAATAGCTCAGTGACCTATAAAGAAGAATTAGTGCCCTTCTTTAGAGATTCTGTTGTCTCTCTGAAGAACAGTATTGATGTTGCAAGAAGTTAGTGATGTTTTGTGTAATTCAGCAACATTTCTTGTTTACTTAGGGACACTCCTAGAGCAGCTATGACTTTCCCAATGACGCAGGAGGTCTTGATCAAGCTCAGTGCTGTTAGCAAGTGAATGGGGTCTTAGTAAATTAAATACTGCCTCTAGGAAAGCATCTGCTCCTGTTGCTGGCAAGACAGTCTGAACACAGGGTATTTTGCTTAATTTGATTTGTTTCAATTTAACACCAACATTTGATTACTGATTTGGATATTGGAGTTGGAAAAGAAGACTCCAGTTGAGGAAACGTTTCCTTGAATTTGGCAGTGCTGAAGTTTGGCGTGGGGTGGGTGGTTCACAGCAGTGCCACAACCCACCAGAAGTCCCAGTAAGGTTCCCCCCGCAGTCCCCCACCACGCAAACCTGCTGTGTGTCCCCAGAACACAGTCACAGCTGACATGTGAAAAGGCTCCGAAGAGCTCAGTGCAGTATAAATACCCTGAAACCATATGGTCTATCAGAATCATAATATCACTTCAGAGGTTTAGAAATAGTGTGTTTATTAGCTGTAATCACTTCAGAATTTTCATTGAAGTGAATAGCTGTAAGTACTCAATGTATAGTTGTATTCCCATACAAACCTTCCTGCAGTTTGGTTTGGAATAGAAGTCACTATCATTCTACCCAAAAAAAGAACAGTAGAAGGCTCTTTGGGTATCCCCTGTGTGTGACAGCCATCCAGTAGGATCATGATTATTCTTTGGCAGAGCTATAGACTATGATTGACTCCATGTAAGATGATCTAATGTGTGCATCTACATTGGATGCTCTGTGCTTTAAAATAACTGTTGTTGCACTTTTCTGCCATCAAGAATTTTCTGAAACTATTACTATTTTGCAGCTGTGCTTCCTTTGTGTTATTTGAAATTAAGCCCATTTTGTCCTGACTAATAGCTGTCTCCTCGATGGTGGCATTCTTCAGATATTTGTAAGCTGTAAGAATCCTCATTACTTGCACCTTTTCCAAGCTTGGCATGCTTAGCAGTTTTCCTTTCTTCATATATCAGTTCCTCTAGTTCTGATGATGGTGTGGCTTTTATTTGAACTCACTCCAGCATTTCAACATAAATCTATCTAAATGCCTCCCAACAGTCCATTTAAAAGGTGAAATTAGAAGAATTCCACGGATGCTTCTAGTGGTTCCTTGATGTGTAGATACCTGGGGGTGGATTCTGCAGTCTGCATTTGTTGTGGCATGTGCTTATTCTATACATAGTCTCACTAGCATCACTGGGACCACTCACTTCATTCTATTCTTATCACTTCCCTATTCCCTCCTCCACTCCTCAGATTCCTTGTCACAAATGCAGTGTTTGGCTGTGGGTTTTTATTTTTCTGGAGTCTCTACTTGTGCTATGACTTCTCTGTTGCCTTTGGTGCATCCATTAGAATTTTCAACTTCCCAAGAAGGTGCTTTGATAAATTCTGGGTTAAAACACTTGTAAGATAGGCTTGTTTGTATTTTGTAAGAGTAATGTGATCCTTGTCAGGAGCTGACAAATTTATTTCCTTCTGCACTATTAATTGCTCTAAGTTGTATATGTGTGTGGATATATTTGTTCTTTCTCTTGTGACAGAAGAGAATTAAACATGACTTGCTTCAACACAGAGAAATAAATTTTATTTCTGACCTCTTTGTCTTTAAATCTTTGTCTTCTTTTCCCCCGTTTTTTTTTTTTTCTCTGTCTGTGGGAAATCTCCCTAGCTTGGTGAGCACTTTGTGTTGTCCTTGTCTGGTGCAAACCTCACCTTGGTGGTTCCATTCATTATGCAGCGCAGCTTTTTGACCTCCCAGTCAACTTTAGCTGACTTCCCTTATGGGATTTTTTTGGGGATGATCTGAATCCACTGAAGGTTTCTTTTTTTGGGGAAAAAAATGAACTCAAATTTGCTACTTTCATGGCAAATATTTAGAATACATGCATTTTGTTGAACTTAGATCTCACTGTTGATTCTCATGCAGTTGTACAATTTAATTTTCTCAATTTTGGTCACCCTTACTGGATTGTCATTCTCCTCACTTACCTACAGCAACCGTCATTTCTTCACAGACTGAATTTTTAAACTGACAGACATAAATTGTATGAAGTTGAGCTTCTCAGCAGACAAATGCTAGTCACCCTAAATGCATTTTTACTTCTAAAAAAATATGAGAGCAGTCAAGATGTGCAGTTATTTAATCTGAAGAAGCATCTTGCTTTTGCAACATCCATCTCCCAGGGATGCTGTAGACTGCCAGGCTGCAGAAATACACATTATTGTCAACTTTTTCATAACAGGATTAGCTCTTATATCTGCCTGTTCTCTTTCACCCTTCATTGCTGCAGGGGAGCACAGGACATAGCTTGCTGTGATTTTATGTGGCTTTGCTTTGAGGCGACCCTTCTGTTTTCTTCTGTCTCCCCTTCCCTGTGCTGGGGGTCAGGTCCCTGTAGGGTGGCACGGCCACAGTGCTTTCACTCTGGCTAAAGTGCCAAGCTTGGCCATGAAAGGAAGGAAAGAAAACATCATAAAACTCTAAAAGGCAGTGCTGATGAATTGTTTTGCATACTTGAACACTTCAAAAAATGAAGTAAAATCCTGGGATACCAAGATTGCCGGGTGGGTGATCATTTTTATGACAGAGCTCTGTATTTGAGAAATACTTGGAAGAAAATAAACAGATCTAGTCATTACTTTCCTTGAAGTCACTGAACAGTTGTTTTAAGGAAAAAAAAATTAGACTTTAGTATTTTATGTTTCTTGCTGCTTTATTTCCCTGTTCCGTTTCTTTTACATCTATGATTTGGAGTACTGGGGGCTGCCTATGACTATGTTACTTGTAATTGAGAAGATGATTTGTTAAAAGCAGATCTGTTATGGTCTCTGTACTTCTTTATCGCTGTCTGTCCAGGGCTTCTGCTTTGCTTTGCTTTTCTTTTTCATATGACTTTTTTCCATATTTTTGCTTTCTGCCCATACCTCCCTAATACTTGCTTGTTTTTTTTTTTTTTTAACTTTATGCTATTTTATATCCCAGATCTTTCCAAGCTATTTTTCAAAACTAGATGCCATTTTAGAAGTAGATTAACTGCCTTTTCTCAGCCTGAAAATGAAAATTTAAGCTCTGAGCTTTTGTTTTGACATTTATGTTTTTTTGTGAGAAGTAAAGAAGCGTTTTTGATCATGTTGTAAGAATAAGGTCTCTAATACAGTCTTAATTGCTTTGCTTGTTAATTTGTTAGACTTGGTACAGATTTAGTGATTCCGCTGCAGCTGGCATTTAGCTGATTGGGAAAACATGACAATTTTTGTATTTAGGTGTTCCAAATGAGAGAATGGTAAAACTGGTGTATGTTCTTGTATTGAGGTTGAACAAGCAGGATGTGATAGCATGACAGTGAAGGTACCTCTTCTAGAATTTTCTTGCAATAATATTTTTTTTTTTTTCCTGGACAAGGAGATAATGGCAAAATTGAAGTCTTGTTTCAAACTGTTCTTCCTCATGGTGGTGAACACTTCACCAGATTTGAATTTGCCTTCAGGTCTGTAAGATCTGTAAGGTCTGTAAGACCTGAGCTTTTGTTCGTAACACAAAGATACAAAGAAGTTATGAAAAAGTGATTTTTGAAGAAATGAGAGGGGATGAGGAAGCGAAGTAGGACTTGGCTGGTAACAGAGAGTATGGATTGCTTCAGTTGCCTTGCAAGGAATGCTGGGGTGGGTCCAATGGCTGGCAGCTGGAGGAGGGCAGTGTCCATACTGGACAGAAAGAGAAGTCTGTGACTCTCTGGCCATTTTTTGAACAGACCCCAAGGACCTGTGGCAGGATGTAGCTTTGATGAAGTAAGTTGGGAATTGCTCCTTGTATTGTACTTGTGAGCTACAAAAAGTCAAAAAATGAAGGAGATGCTTTAAAGTGTATACTGAAAACTTAAAATGGATTAAACTTCATGTTTTCTAGAAGGCACCGAGGAAAAACAAGAGAGTGAAACTTCGGACTCTTCCTGTCAAATCTCATTAAAGTTTTCTTGATCAGTGTCCATTTGCTTTTTCCAGCTTATCTCCCACAAAGACAGAATCTCCAGATGACAGTGACAACCCAGTACTCTAATAAACACATGTGTTGTAATTCTGTACACGGGGTGTATACACACTCAGGTGCTTGCTCTCCTGTGTTTGTGCATGGAGAATGGTCAGCTCTGAGTAGTCTGGCACCCTGTGTACTTCATTCATCAAGCTGATGTTTGAGTGTGTAGAAAAGCTAAATGGCTGGAAAGCAGCTGCCTTGTTCAAAGAAGCCACTTACTGAGACATTTACCGAGGAGGTAACATCTTAAAAAATATTTAGTGCCACTCGAAAAAGCAGCATTATGACATGTTTAAGGAACAGCTTGAGGGGAAAATCTAGCAGTTTTTGTGCAGCAATGTTCCTATCTTTTCATGTTGCAATCACTCAACTGATAGGAAGAACATCTCTTCATTATTTGGTACTTAGATCCACTTACCACCTATAAATACAGTTTGTACTGAAATATATAAATTGTTTGAAAGTGTCAGATATCAGAAGAGAAATGGCTTCCTTACACTGTCTTAAGTGTTGGATTACTAGTTAAATATGTCCAAATTGCTAGACAGGCAGGAATCATGGGCCTTTCTAGCACTTGAATACAGCACTCCTGACTGTCCTCATATAACCAAAAAGTGGGCTTTTTGGAAAGATTCCTGCTTATGTAGTGCACATCTTGCTTGCTTAAGCTGTATTACATGCCAATTTTCACTATTATATTTATTTTATTTTTAATGAATGCAATGGCTTTCCTGTTTCCTTTAATGTCGCCTGCATGTAAATTAAATTAATCGCCTTGTAAATTCATACATGGACTCAATCCTCTAGCATGCAAACTTTTGTTGTTAGTCTTGCAAACACTTCTTTATCATCAGACTTAAGTCTTATGTTTTGAGACCAAGACATGTACCAGGCATTCCCATCTCATCCTTCCTAAAGCAGAGTGTCTGTTTCACTAATTTTCAGCGTTTGTAACCATATATTACAGTAAATGACAGCTTTTAAAATATGGCCCTGTCTTGCTTTTCTGGTAATAAAATGCACCATAAATGAGATTTCTTGTATAGTCTGCTCTAACTGGGCAGTGGTGAATGAGTAACATCCTTATTTGGATGTCAGTATTTAATGTATATTTATATATATATATATATATACACACACATATGTATCTGCCTTTGGATACTTTGGGTGTATCTGAGCCATTGAGGAGCCCAAAGACTGCTCCAGTTTCTGCCCACGTGGCCTTCCCTGATCCATGCCAGTGCTTGGGAGTCAGAAGAGAGATCCTGCTGCCTCCTGTGTCAGTAATTGGTGAAAGTTTAAGTCAGTTATGGGGCTGTGGGAATGAACCCACTGCCTTGGCTCAGCAGTGTTACCCTGTGTGATCTGAGCACACTTTGAGCCCGAGAAGTGATGTGCAGATCCAGCTTTGCTTGCTTTCCTCTCCCAGGATAGTGTGAATGGCCTTGGATTGCCTCCAGTCCAGGGCAGGCACCAGGACAGCTCATGTGTGTGACCTTCTGAGAAGTTGGGGCTGCCTATCTGAGCTGTAGGAGCTGCCCTGATGTGACTTAAGTGGTGTAGAATAATTTTTGCCGGTGTCTGCATTTATAATTTATTTCAGAGGGAGGCTGTAGTTTGGAAGTGAATCACCTTTCCCCCTCTAGCACATGTTGGTGTGATTTGTGTGGCAGTTCTGTCTCAGGGGAACTGGATGGAATTAAATTCTTCTCTGTGATTCTACCCAAGTATAAGTTAAGCCACCAATAAAGGTCCAGAACAATGGCTGCCCTTTGCATAGCTTTGGAACACGTGCGCTGGGTCTAGGAAATTGGAATGAATCTAATTGCAGTCAAGTCCCTGATCTGCTTATGGTACATGTTCATTTACAAGAGTTGCATCAAGCTAGAGATTCATCCTCTTGTGCAATTTCTTTATAATGTACATGTGGCCATATGTCTACATATAATGTAGGCTGAGCTATTTCCAGAATCAGAATTATACTCTGTAAGATGAAAGTGCAATTAGATATTATGCTTATAATAGTTATACTGTTTCCTTTGCAGTGGATCAGGTGATAAAGCAAGACAAAATTAAAACATCTAACATTTTTTATTATGTGCTTGCATGCAAATGTTCCCTTTTGCATAGATGCACACAAAGCACACAAAAATTCTTCCCTGTGTTGTTGCCAGTGTCTGTTTGAGCAAGTAAGGAGGCACAAGGGAAGCAGGACTGTAGAGCAAGAGCAGCAAACCCCCAGTGTGTGCTCAGTGATGAACCTGAGGGCTTTCTCTTCCAGCTGGCTCTGATCTGCTGCAGGGTGCTGAGAGGCCAGCAGCAGGTGAAATGTGCTAGGCGAGTCCTGGAGTACATCTTCCAGCTCCACTGGCATGCTCCAGGAGCTCTCCATGGTGTGAATCAACATGTGGTAAACAAGAACAGTTGGGATGTCCTGAGGCGCCCGCTGTGGGAAATAAAGCACTAAATGCAGATACATCTGCTCGTGTGCTCACTTCTGCCAAACAGAAGTGTTTACTAGGAGCAGGTTTTTTCTTTCAGGTGAGAGATGAAAGTATGGGACAGGTGATGGTATGAAAGCCTGTAATGTCTTTATTAATTTATATTTGCAGTCTGGCTTGCTTTTTCTCTGGTAGAATATTCATTTGTCCTGTGAAATTAATTGGTCTGCTTGTCATTAAAACCAGTGGGGATCTCATTTAAATAAACACCCAAGAATTAAGCTTGCAAGAAAAGTTCAAGCTATTCCAAGCATTTGAGATCAGAATCAGTGCGATGTCTGTGTCTGTCTTTGTTCCCCTTAGATTGTGTCTTTCTGGTTTCACTTAGAGGTAATTGCAAAAATAGGAATAACTACACCTTCACTATCCATCCCTGCAGTCTCCAGATCTTCTCTTAGTATTGCATCTTTAAGTAGTTTATCCTTTCCACTTCATTTTATTGAGGTGAGTTCACAAAACAAACCTTGTGATTTTCATGCCGCATATGTTTAATTCCTAATCTCTTTCCATTTAGGATTGTATAAATCCGGTCAGAAAAACAAGGCACAATCTTTAGAAATGTTATTTTAAGATGGTTAAACCCTTAATGCTTTTTTCCATCTGACACTAGGCAGAATTCATTATAGAAGTTCAGTAATTAAGTCAGATCACATGCTGTGCTTCAGGGCTGGGAGAGGAGCTTTGCACCAACAGAGCAGAGCTGCCCTCTTGCATTTCCTTAGCAGTTGTTCCCACCTCACTGCACCAAAATAACTTTGTGCCTCTGTGCAGCCTTCTCTAATCACCTCCCTGGGACCCAGGCATGTGGCGAAAAAATGGACTTATGTGGGTGCCGACAGTTTGGTCAGAGAGAAAAATCAGCAGCGTTCTCAGACTCTTCTGGGAAAGCTGCAAAGGAGTTGGAGGAAGTATGTAAACAAGACTTTGCACCTTCGGTCTGTGAACTTGTGGTACGTGGGAGCTCATGGTGTTTGTCTTGGGATGTTTCCAAAAGTTATTGTTCTCCTTTGCACCAATCCACTCAGGGGGGTGTCTCTAATTGTCTTTGTTTTCCTTTGCTGGACCAATGCAGTCCTACTTTGCGCATCAATCTATAAAAGACGAGGTTTTTCCATAAACACTCTTTTCCTGACTTCTGACACACGAGTATTATTGCTGCGGAGTTAACTCAACAGCAACAGACTTAGCTTAAGGATTTAAAAATAAATAAATAAATCCAAGGTGCTTATGCTCTGTCTGTGGGACAGGAGCTCTGGTGGACACCATGGGATGTCTGAAAGGTCTGACTGCACTCGCTGTGTCTTGTGCAGATGGGGCAAGGCCAGGATTTCTCCTGGCTGCAGAGCTCCTTGTGTGGCCAGAGAAGGGAATGTTACTGCTCCTGATGTATGTTCTTGTTTCAGAATCTCCTCCTCACTTTGCCAACCTGAGCAGCAGAGGTATTTCATCAAAGTTAGTGACAAAACGCCTGTTGGCTTTAAAGCTCAGGCTCCTTCCTCTTAATGTTGACTGTTTGTGTGAGACTTTTTTCTCTGATTATGTAAAATCTTGCAAATGTTTGCTTTAGATGATGGGATGTGTACAACATGAACTTCTGGGACATTACTGCTCACTATTGCTGCAGCAAAATGTTGGGATATCTATAAAAGGCTGCAGTAATTGTTAGAATATTGATAATTTAATGCATTATGAGACTTATATTTGCAAAATTAAGGAAGATAATATATCTGTAGACTCCTGACTTTTTCAGAGAAAACCAGTAAGTGGCCAAGCATAGTTTGTGTACAAAAGTATTTTATACTGAATTTAAAAGATAACATTTTCCTGTCAGATGAAGTACAGGTCACTTGTATATATTTTGAATTAAAAGGTAGCAAGGCTGCCAGGGAGGCATTTTCCTGTTGTTGCTGATGTATAACCTGAGCTGGCAGCTCCCCTTAACTGGACATAAATGGGATGACTGTTACCTGTCTGTGCCAGTTCCTTCTGTTCAGCTGGCTTTCTGCCCACCTAGAAATTACTTAATAAAAATTGAGTAAAATATATGAGCCTGGAGTGCTCTTCATAACATCCCTCCCCAAGTACCTTCCTTATTTTACCTCCAACATTTCCTGTTGTTCATTGGATCACTAATATTATCTGTGAAGTTAAAGTTAGGGGGAAAAAATGACTGGCTTTTCTTAGTTATAAAGAAGTGGATCAACCTAATTTTTTAATAGATGTGTAAGGTGAAAGAATAATACACAAATTCTGATATGAACTTGAAGTTTAATAGTGGCATGGCTAGAAAAAGTCATTTATGAACCAATAATGTTGATTGAGGGGGAAATGTTGAGTTATGAGAATGAGCAAGACCTGAAATTGTATCTCCAGTGACATTCTTTTAAAAGAAACACCAAACCAAACCCAAACAGCTCTTAATTTCTTTTGGCTTTGGTAAATATTATGTGAGTTGTAAATGCACACTTCTAGTGAAAAGCCATCTGAAATGCTTTATATTTCAGAATATTTTGGTAACAGTGTCTTCACTGTGACTATTTGCTGCCACTTGATATCAAGGTTCTGAAAACCTGGGGTTTGGTGGCTTTTGTTGTTGTTTGGTCAGTTTTTTGTTTGTGGGTTTTTTTTGTTGTTATTTTTTTTCCCCACTTTCTGTTTTTAGCTTTAGATTTTGATGGAGAAAGGCTGTGACTGGGCTCACTTTTCCCAGGTACATTGGAGGAAGACGGGTTGGCTCTGACTCAAAGTGAGCATAAGGACAGGAGCAGTTCAGCACAGCTGGGTGCCGGAGTGGGAAGCCAAAGCCTGGAAATAGCGCTTGGCCATGTCCTGGCAGGCAAGAGCATGGATCTGATGACTCCCAGGCAGAGTGGGAGGGTGCTGCAGCGTCTTTGTCGTATGACATTGGAGAAACCTTGAGCTGATCTCATTTTCTTTGCCAAAAAGTGGTTTATTAAAGGCACTTTTTTATTGCAATTCCAGTAGAAAAGTCCTGTAATTGGAATGAAGCTACTTTGGTCTGTATCCTGAATACAACTGTTTGATGCTGTTTGAAAAAAAATGGGGGAAGGGGGAAGAAGTGTCAGAGAAGATCATTAGAGAAAAACTAATTAAATGCATTGCTTTGTATTTTTTATGATCTCACTTTGGAAAAAATGTATATTAAATACTTTTCATTACTTCCCTCTTCTCTCCTGCTCTCCTCGATTTCATTTCAAAGATGCAAGAGTTTTATGAGAGAAGATTTTAAAATATTTTTTCAATGCTTTGAGATAATTCAAAATATTCTTTTCTACCAGTTGACTGGACTCTAATCTTCTTGAATGCAAATTCTGATTAGGGCATTCAGATATATGAAAGGCCTGAGATGCATTTAAACAACAGACTCTGTCTGAATTTCATTTGTCTCTCAACCTCTTAAAAATTCCTAGTATCTGTGAAATACTGGGGATTTCTTTGAGTGAACATAAATTCCTAGTACCTGATCAGCATTTCTGGATACATCTCTGCAGCCTGATGCCTGGGGTTTAAGCAGCCAAATGCTTGGCAAAGGACACAGATCCCTCTTGCCTCTGTCCAGTACTTAATACTTGTGTCTTTTTGGAAGAGCAGCAGAGTACACATGCCAGCAGTTCAGAGTGGAAAGCAAATGGGGAAAAGTTTGCATTTTTCCACTATGATTTAAAAGCTGCAAAGCTGTGATGAAGTCATTATTACTGTTCTTTACATGTAATGTTGGTTGGCAGGGAAAATATTCTTGTTCCCTCCAGACTGCTCCCAAACTCCTGACACACCTTCAGCCCAGATGCTTGTATCTGTAGTCCCACAGGATCACAGGTCTCAGTTTTTAGGGGTAAGAAAATAAAAGGGACTAATAGTAAAGAACTGAAACAACACTCCCTCCCCAGCCCCAAACAACCCAACACCTACAAACTCAACCGGGTCGTTAGATAGGAAACAGTGAGAAGCACAAGAGCTCATCAGCTCCTTTATTCTTGTCTTGTTGGGCTAGAGAAGTGGAGGATTTGCCCTTTACCCTGTGAATGGAATGTTGAGGGGATTCTCATCTTAGAGTGAGCCCAGCTCTACTCTGCTGTGGGGAATTTCTTTTGCTTTGACCAGTTCTGCTTTTTGAAGGTTGCTCTTGTGGCCTTGGAGTTTTGCTTGGTTTTGGTTTTCCTTCTGTTTTATTTAATCAGTTTATGCTTTTAATTCAAAATCTACCCATGGAGTTTAGGGCATATAGAATTTATATACAGTAGCTTAAAATTACAGCACTTTCATTTTTTTCCCTCCTTCCAGATCCCTCAGTAATTATACGAAGGATAGATTGTTTTATCTACAGCTTTTCCAGGCACAGTAATTTAGTCAAGAAGGTCACTTCTTTGCTCCTATTAAAAATCTGGTTTTGCAACTTTTAAGACTATATTCCTGTGGGTATTAGCCTAATAAGAGAAATACAGGGAAAATTGCAATGATTTTGTGAAGGTCTGCTAAGGATGGAAATGTTTAATTGTAAACTATTGTTAAGATAATAACTGTTTTACATTAATATACCTTATTGACAATTTACAAATAAATCAACCTGGAAGTAAGATAATCTTAGAAGGCTACATAGCAGGTTTAAAGTAAATATTCCTGGAAATGCACTGTGTGAGCACAGTCCCATTCATCTCTGACACAGAACTTTGAAAGAGATGCTGGTGTTTTACATTCCTGTCTTTTATTACTAAATAATGAAGACATAGACACAGTGCACCTCATATGAAGGGTTTTTTTTGTGGGCTGTAGAGAATCACTGCCAATTCTGGCTGGATTGCACACACAGACTTTTTACCTGGCTTTTTATTTTTTATATCTATCTGAATGTCTTTGGAGCACAGTTGGGATGAATTCTGGGCTGGATGACAGACATTTTCAGTTCAGAAGACAGGTATTAATCAGCTTTGGGCAAATAAAGCAAGAACAGAGTTTTGCTGTTGAGTGGATGGTGGCACAGTTCTCTTGCTCTAGTTTGTGCATACTTCCTTTGAGTTCTCTGCCAGGCTTTGAAATGTGTTTGGATGCAGCACAGATCTCACTCTTCCTTGGGACGTGGAAGGATAGCTTTGGGCAGTAGACTTTGTATGGAATCACGCACAGCCTGTCTGTGTCAGCGTTAAACTACAGCTGCTGTTTTCTGTCCTGCCAACAGCACAAATCCAGCATAAAATCTCTTTCACCTATGTCTTCATATCTGAGCTAGCCCAGGGTTGGGCAGTGATTTGGTAGCATGCAAGTTTGGCATCTATAAACGTGGATGAATGCATCTTGGGCATCCACTCTGGATGACTGGGATCTGTGGTGCCATCCTTAGTTTAAGAGTATGCAAGGGAATAAAGCAGAGGGTTGAGTTCTGAGAAGCAGAGGAAGAGGGCTGGAAATAAAAGCTTTGTCCTTAAAAGGCTCTGGCCCTCATGAACTCATCATGGCTCACCTTCATCTATGCTGTGGCCAGCTATCCACTGTGATGAAATAATAAAATATGTGGGGTTTTTCTGGGAGCTGGGAAAGGATTTTGTGTTAGAGATCCATAATTACATGATTCTATGTTTTTATCTTATATCCTTTCAATTTTAATAGCTTTTGGAGGCTGTATGAGTGAGTTCCTAAGGCTTTGAGTACAGTCAAACTGTTGGATTAGAGGCAAGTGCAGTGGGAAATAATCAAGGTAAGATGGGGTGGGTGAGAATGGATTAGGGGGGTTGTCTGTGTTAGCTGTCATCAGCAAGTTGGGGAATTAGAAGAAAACATACAGCCATTTGTATATTTTTTCAATCATTGTTATTGTTGCACTGGAATAGGAAAGGGACAATGCATTCTTTAAGTCTGTTGTAAAGGGGAATTAAAAAGCCTACAGCAGGTATTTTTACAGAGAAGAGTGTGGAGATGCCAGGAAAGAGCTGCCTGTGACCTGGCTGAGGACTGAGTAGAGTTATAGCACCTCAAGGATGACGGGAGGTAAAGGTTTGGTCATAGGTTTATCCAGGGGGATATTTTCCTAGGAGAGGGAACTACACCTGGGAATAGCCCTGAGAGCTTAGCTGGCTGATAGCAGGGCAGTGTAATGGGCTCAGGCTTTCGTTCCCAAGGAATTTAAATTCCACTGTACTTAATTTTTAGTTCCTATCAGTGCCATAGTTTGAAGCAGCCTAAACTGGTTATTTTATAGTATAGATTCACATATTTGATTTAGATTATTATTTAAATTTTAATGTGTCTGATTTAGTCTCTCACAGTATAAACCAACATTTAAAAAAGGTTGCAGTTCAAGTAGAAGCTTGTAGTTCCTAGTCAGTCATGGCTTGATATCTGTTCTTATGGCTATTAAATACTGCTTCATCGCTCTGACTGAGGAAGGCATTTTGGACTTTGCCTTAGACCTATGTTCTCTTTTCCTCTCCAGTGCTTATTTGTTCCTATAAGCTTTCTACTTCTAATATTTTTACTTCTGTTGTGTAAGTCAGCTTTTCCCAAATCCTGGATTTTTGGAGATGGGCAGACATGTAAAGCTGGCTGTGTATCTGGCTTGACAAACCAAAACGGAAAAATTACTGAACAGTTCAACTGGGAAAGAGAAGTGTATATATAACAGTATATATTATTGTGTAGTAAAATAATAATAATAATAATAATAATAATAATAATAATAATAATAATAATAATAATAATAATAATAATAATAATAATAATAATAATAATAATAATGATGTATGTTTGGGCAGTTCTTTTTCTTTTCCAGTTCAGGGGAAATCTGACATGGAACAATATTCAGTAACCACACTATTCCCTATTGCTTCCCATATTGCTTATGTAGAGATTTAAAGGAAAATCCCCAAGAATGAAGGAATATGAGAAAAGTATGAAGCAGGATGATTTTATTTTTCTCTGTAATCTTAGGTCTGTTAAAACATCCACCACATTGGGGCAGCAGTCAGCAAGCGCAGGTTGTCTGAGCTCCTGCTCCTGTCTCCAGTGCAGAATATTTGGCATTCTGGAGGAGACCAGCAATTGATTTTGATTGTCTGGGTGGTTTCTTTTGAGGCACACTTATCTTCTGATCTGGATTAGCTAGCAGTTGCTAACTGCTTGGGTTGGTGTGTATGAGGAGGAGAAAAGATAAAGAAGTGTGTTACCAGCTGATGCTCCTCTCAGCATCTTTATCTCCAGTGCTCTCATACAGATTGTGAGAAGCATTTTATGGATATGCAGGTGTTAAATTAGCCATGTCTGCTTATCTGCCAATGGGAACTCTATGTTTTAAGTTCTCCTATTTCCTCCTCCTCCTTTGGATTGCTGATATACAAAAGGTAATTTTCTCACTGTAACCTGTGGTTAGAAGGAGGTTTACAGGCATTATTCGGTAGATTCATTTTCACTCCCCCAAGGCTCATGTTGAATGTAAAATCCCTCTCGTGGTGACAGCTGTGAGGTTTTGTGCCATTGACTCTTTAGAGTGCATGGTAGGAACCTGGTAGACTGTTAATGCACTGCAGGCTCCAGAGTCTCCTTCCATTGCTTTTGCTCTTCATCAGGTCCCAAACCTCAGTGAGAATGGGCCAGGGTATGAGCCAGAGTGTTTGTGTGTATTATTTCTTATTGGTTTTAAATGGTGTTAGAATTCTGATAGCCTAACTGATAAGGTGTTGGTTTATTTTAAGATGAATCAATTATTTAGATAATTTTAGAACTGGTTCTAATGGACTAAAAGAAATTTTGTTAAAAAAAAAAAAGAACCAACAACAGACAATTCAGCTCATCACAGTGTAGTAGATGCCTTGATACAAGAACGGCTTCTACAATATTTTTTAAATTACTTAAAAGAAATAAGTGCATGAGAAAAGCAAAAGCCTTAGGTGAAGTATTTTGCAACATGTGCTGTCTGGCTTAATCATGCCTATCCATGCTCTTGAGGAGGCTGGTGGGATTTGCATGCAAATTGAGGGAGTTCATTATGTACTTAATGACTCCTTCAGGTTTGGTCCTTATATTTTTAAAGCACTTGTTATCCTCTGTAGATCTATAGTGTTGATTTAAACTATTGTGTGACAAATCCCATTAAGGTGATGAGTTTGTTTTAATCTGTAATAAATCCTTTTGAAAACATCGTGATTATCCCTGATGTTCTCTCAGCCAATAGATTCTATCATTCAGTGAAAGTACATTAGTCTGATGGGGGAGGGAAAATGAATAAGAATCTGAAGTCACGTGTACAGTAAAACATGCTTGGAGTGTCTAAAAAAGGAATACGAGTATCTGTTGAATGATAACAATCCATCAAGGCTATTAATAACCAGAGGGAAAATGACTTATTCTTCTTTTTGCTGTTAGGGAAAGGCAGCACTGGACCTGCTCCTGGTTTTAGTCCCTGTGCGCATTCTTCTGATGTGGATGGCAATGTGTATTGCTGGCCCGAAATGGTCACTTACAGTCTATTGACCATTCTGATGGTCAGAATGTCAAGATGGACAATTGAATATCAACATATAAAGAAATCCTGATCTTTGTAAATACACATGGTGTATGTGGCAAGGAGCCAGTAAAAAAATCTGACCAAGGAGAGCTGAAGCATCTGGCATTATTAAGCTGAAGCATCAAACATTTTTGAGAAAAATGCAGCGCAAACATGGAAAAAAATGTAGTAATGTAGATAAATTAATTAATCTCTGCATGTCATGGTAGGAGGCCCAACTTATTTGTAATAAATCTTGGAGCTTTTTTCAAGATGGAAGTTTTTTGAGCTGTCACCTTGTATGTTTGTCTGACAAAACCTATAATTAGATTGGCATACTGAGTAGGTTCTGGCCTCACGATATTGAGAATGCACAGTGGTTTCACCAGACTGAGGACAGAATAAGGGTTCTGTTGAAGTCAATAAAATATGTATATAAATCTTAGTAGGGTTAGTATTTTATCTACAAGTATGTAACAGAATTGGCTGCTAGTAGCTGCTTCTGTGTATTAAAATTAATTTAAATATTATGTTATTTAAGTGACTTGCAAATCTTATATTAAGTAGGGATGAGTTATCCATTCCTGTTTTATCTTCCTAAAATAATTACAGGGAGAATGTTTTCTCCAAAGAACCAAGTCCAGGGTCTACATACATT
>VXBQ01000676.1:833155-878567 GCA_013400175.1 Phainopepla nitens | reverse complement strand
GGAGGAACCGGGCTGGAGCTGCCACACCTCTGCACCTGTTCAATGCCAGAAGGAAAAAGAGAAATTCCCGGGAAATCTTTGTCTCCAAATGTGTATCCACAGAGGCGTATTTCACCTTTGATTGGCCCATCCCCCTGTCTGTCCTTAAAACTGGCCCACGATTGGTCTACACTGGGTCCAGGGAAAATTCCCAAGCAAACTTCACTTCCATGGGTGGTCATTTCTTGCCCACCAAAATGCCAATCAAATCTCAAACCAGCACAAATACACAGCTTTTTATTTCTTATTGTTGCTATCTAAGTAGCTTCAAACCAGTTTCATAAAATTTCAGATGGTGACTTGGACAGTATCTTTCTATATTTACTATTGGGCAAAGCTACCAGCAGACAAAAAGGAATAGCCATCAGAGAGAGAGATAGGAAGCTCAGATACAAGAGAGAGTTTTTAAGACTGCTCTGCAAAAGTCCATTGTGAAGTTTATAACAGCTTCCATCTTAGTGGCTCTTTCACACTCCATTTACCCATCCCTCTCGCAGTTAAGCACTTTGAAAAATAGACTGCAAACCCTCTGGGACACGGGGTTACCCTGTCAGTTTGTGTGCTGCTCACAATATTGGGAGCCATGCCTGGATGGGACTTTCAGGTACTCCAGTGGTGGCTGTCAGCACATTTTGAAATAAATAAATAACACATTAAGGATTATTTGGTTATAACATTGCAGACAGAAATTGTGTTATGCTGTACTTTTCAGGTCAGCGTGCCCACATAACAGTTGTCCTAAAATAGCTTTCCTCTTTCCTCGGTGCATTTTTCCCTATCAATATATTTCCTGCTGCAAGATCCACATAAAAGTATATATGAATACATGAAATCAATGGAAGTACTCATTTAATGTATTTGGTTGCTTTTCAGTGAACAAATAAATAAGAAAAAAATTTCAAGCCTGGCTACTTGTACTATAAAACTAGATTTTAAGGTGATGCAACTTGTGTAACATACTCAGGATGAAAAATATTCATCTTAAAATAAAATCCTGGTACAGGCGTACTTTTAAAAGAGAAATATTTTCCACTTATCAGATTCTGGACAGATGTTTAGAACCACAGATAAAAACCAATATCTTTATTAGCCTAATTTCTTTCATGAGTGCTATTTTACAGCATCTAATTATTTAAGTAGTGAAGGATCTTTCACCATTCAGTTTACAAAATGGATGGTTGTCTCAGAAAGAATTAGGGAGAAGGGAAAGCATAAATCTACATGGATTGGTCAATTTATTATAGAAATTGAGTAAAATATGATTGTCATTTAGCAGAAATTCCATAATGCTGTTTGGTGACATAAAGGCCACTAAATTAAGGATATCATTCATCACATAATTTGAGGTATTAAATATAAAGCTGAAACCTATTTTGTTAGCATGCCTTTAGGAAAGTTAGCTTATTCAGGACACACGGTCATTTGCACGGTCACTTTTGTTCTTGAAGACTTTTGAGCTCTCTTCTACAGACATGAATGTGCTGCAATTCCTCATGCCATGGGAACCTCATGGTGTTCCATCAACAGATGGGGGAGGATGTTTCAAGATGCTATCCTAAAAAATACGGGTTTGTTAGCCCCTTTTTCATCTCGGTTTCATTTCATGTGAAATGCAGACACTTCTATCTGACTGCTCATACTAATATAAACCCACTTCATAAATATTCTTGAAGTACAGGTTGGTCAAAGGATATATTGCTTCACCTCTCACAGTATGAAGTATAAATAGCATAGAATTTCAGCATATAAGACACAACATTAGACAAAGACTATTAAAACTGACCTTAAATCTTGTTGTTTGTTTCAGCTTCCTTAAGGTATGATTTTGATGCTCATGTTGTTGCTATTGCTCTAGTGATTTAACTACAGTTGTGGAAATAAATATACTTAGGAGTTGCAACCACTGCTTCCAGCTTAGCACTGCAGTGTCATTTTTCTTCGGAAGCCCAGGTATGGTTGGTGTTAGAGACATTTATAATGAATGAAGGCTCACATATGTCCTCAGTCTGTCTTCAAAAGTCATAGCGAGCCCCTCAAGCCGATGATGTACTGAGATAATTTGCTCTATATTAGGTTTTAGCAGCTTGAGAGCAGGGCAAAGCACCTGATGGCACGATCAGCACATAGCACTAACAGTAATTGTGTGACTGAACCAATTATTTTATGAGCAAAATGTGAGCAGTTTTTTCTTATCTTGATGTCACGCTGCTCCATGACAAGAAAATTAGGTTGAGTTTAAATCCCATCCATGTTCACAACATTATGGACTTTCTCCAAGATGATTACTTCCTGTTGACTATGATGAATTACGTCAAAGTATTCTGAAATCAAGTTAGGTACATCCCAGACTCAGAAATTAACTGCTTCTATTCACACTCAAGTTACACAGATTTGCTTGGTTAATAGTCTGACTGAATGATGTTAGAGCTGTTTTCTAGACTATGATTCTATGATTCATGAAAAAGTTGTTTTCTAAGTTCAAACTAAAAAGTATTCAGTTGTCCTTCTTATTTAAAATCATCCAGATTCTGCAGCACCAGAGCATCCTAAAAAACCCGCATGTGACCTAAACACTAGCATCTATCAAGTGCAAAGAGAGACAGAACAATTTCTACTATGGTTTATGGTTTAAAATAACATTGACAAGGGAAGTACTATCCCCCTTCCTTCCTATTCTTTTTATTTGTGAGGGATTGAAATAGCAGAAATAGGCCTAGACCAAGAAGAGAAATCCAGCTCTATCAGCATGATGTCTACACAGATAGCCAAAAGGAGTGCCACACAAATCTCAACAAATTGCTTGCACCAGTGTCCCTGTGCTCTATGCACATACAGCAGATTAGGCAGCATAAGGGGTGATCCACTGTCAGAGCAACCCTTTACTGTTCCTGCCTCAGGTCAAGTCTCCCAAATTCATAGGCACAGAGACAGACTAAAAGTTAGCTTCAGAGACAGAGACTGGCCTCTCATACTGTTTATTTTATTATTATAAGCATATATGCATAAGCCTGTTTAATAATATACTGAGTACTTATTAGAATAAAATAGGAAGGATTCCCTCATTCACTAGTTCTGGGAAAACGTCTTTAGCCGTAACACTGGACAAACCAATTTTCTTCCCTGTGATTCTTTTCTATTAATGTCATCTCTTAAAAAAGGAGAGTTCTGTCTGGATACCAACAATCAGATATTGCTGTAGTTGCAAATTCTTTCCTGTTAGATTATGAAAATTGTCATTTTAGAAATCCTTTGAAGGGACTCATGTTATTGAGGTATATCAAGAAAATAACCTTACCAGCAGCAGTGTTGTCTGGGCTTGACATTGGATGTGAAACCAAAAGAGGTCAGGAAGTCATAACTCAATTCACTGGGCTATAAGCAAAGTCAATTCAACCACTTTGACACAGTGGTGGGTCTAGAGATTGCTCTGCTCTTGAAAGCTCCAACCCGTGCATTTTAATGCCTCATACATGCAGTCAGACCCACTGGAGAATGAAGAAACTCCTACCTTTCTTATGAAGTGAACCACAGAGGGCTTCACCATCAAGGTCTAGCAAATAGCACAAGAGTTATTGGAAGTCTTGATATTTTTCCTTCTCTTCCAACTTACCTGAATCCTGACTAAAGTAATTATGAATTCCAACCCTTTATCTCTACCTGAGGCCTTGTCCTTGATAATTCTTAGAAATATGAAAGCTCCTATGGAACTTTTCCCTCTGGTTTCATCCCAAAGCTTGCTTGTGACTAACTTGCTTTAATAATTCTTTATTTTCAAATATTATTTTTTACTACAAAGAAAGAAAGATGGAAAAGATATTAATATATTCTCAGAGGGATCTACATAAAGCTGTAGGAATATTAAACAAAACAGCAAACTCAAAGACTTTAGTTTATACCTTTAAATGTGAAATTAAAGTAAATCTGTAGGAACGGGTTTGCAACTCGTGACAGGACATCTGTTTTTCACAGTGGAAATCTGTTTAACTGGTAGAAGTCATTGCCTTAATATGTTACTGAGTTCAAGAGCTTGGTAAGCTTTAAAACAACTAACCATTTACATGGATAATGGGAACACCCACTGTTATATTAGACAGAAAATAAAGATTTTGTTCAGAATGGTAATAAATCTTCATGCCCTTATACCAACACGTATCATTAGCTGTCAAGCAGTAAGAAAAAATTTACATATGGCCCATTTATTTTACAAGAAATGTCCATATAACTAGGATTTTGGTTTGTTGATGAGTAAAATACCCTAAAAAAATCAACAGAACACCAAAGTATATCTGCAACAACTCAAACATGAAAAACAACTTAAATTTTGGTGAAATTAAAAGAAAATGTGGTGTGTATCAAACAGAACCTTCAGTTTTATTTGCAGCAATATTTAATATTAAATTGATTACTTAAGAATATTTGAAATAAAAATAGTATTAAAATATATATATACACACAAGCATCAACTTCTAGAGACCCGTCTCTGAGGCTGCCTGCTGAGGATGCCTCAAGGGCAGGTTGCTGGGTTCCTTCCCGAGACCAAGGCTGGCTATTTTCACATGTGTCCCTCCAATGGCACACAGGATCTCCAGGGATGAGGCAGCTACAAAACAAACTACAAAACATCCCAGCTGAGGGATGGATGGTGGGATCAGTCCTGACTACCTGCAGAAGCTACTGTTGCACAGTGTGTCATGCTTCATGTCATTGCATATTAGGCACCTTAAGTAGATCAGTGGGACACATCCTAAATATCCTTATTCATCTGTATCATTTATAGAACTTAGGGTTACTTTAGAAAAACACAGAAAGAGGTTTAAAGATATCCACAGTGTTATTGCATGGCAGTGAACCTACACATTTGCTTTAATGTCAGATCTTTACTATACTCACTGCTAAGTAACTATTACTTACTTCAGCACTAGTCTGGTTTTGTTTTAATACGGTATCTTTGACCACTATCGTGCATTCACCACAGTTTTGCCTGTATGAGAAGGCTGCAACGTGTAGCATTTTTTAAATGCAATTACAGATCTACTGTTTATGGAACAATAATTGAGTCTTCTTCAGTCAGATCAGTTGATACAATTTTTAGAAATTATATTCTGCCTGATTATAGCCTGACTGGTCACCTGTAACCAGTGTCTACCAGCATGAGGTTGTCTCCTGATTCCTCAGTTTTCTTTACTTGCCTTGGAAGACCAGAGTACAAGCTCAGGACCAGGGTTTAGACATTTGCCTTCAAGAACCCAGAGCTCAGTAAGGGGTAACATTGTATTCCTGCTAAAGATTATGGACTAAAAATAATCCAAATGTTAAAAAATTTAGGATTAAAACTTTCTTCAACCATACATATGGGTTTTGATAATTCTTTTTTTAATTGCTTTTTAATTGCTTTTTCTTTCTTTTTTATCGTCTCAAAAATTGTGTGATTCATGAGAAGGATATTTATTAAACTCTCCATAGGAACATAAACCTGCAAAGGAACAAGCTTGCTCTTCTGGCATCTCTCTGAGCCTTCTCCAGTTAGATATACACATTT
Source organism: Phainopepla nitens (assembly GCA_013400175.1). Classification (NCBI taxonomy): domain Eukaryota; kingdom Metazoa; phylum Chordata; class Aves; order Passeriformes; family Bombycillidae; genus Phainopepla; species Phainopepla nitens. The sequence goes on along the minus strand of VXBQ01000676.1, from coordinate 872,989 downwards.
AACCATAGTCATCAAATAAATGTTATTGTGTTGTGGGGATTTTAAATTATTGTTATTATTGTTATTATTACAATATCAGGCAAAGAAAAATCTACATTGTTTGCTTTAACATATTTTTAGAGGAATTACATTGAGCTTTAAAAGGTTGTGAAATTTATATCCATCATTAGACTGTTCCTCAAGATGCAGTTCAATTTTCTTTAAAAGGTGAACAAACCAAGCTCATTAGCATTTTGATGAAATTAAGAGGAAAATTCTAAGAACTCGATCATATTCTAATGTAAAATAGCAATTTAAAGGAGAAAAAAAGTCTTAGAAGAAAAATTAGTACAGAGTGAGAAACTCAGAAGTTGCCCTGGAAAGGATCTATGCTTCATTGCACAATGATGTACCAAATATCCTTTTGATAAACTGTTTTATAATTGGATTTGACACCAGGAGTCAACACAATAAAAAAAAATTAAACTAAACTAAACAAATGACAGCCCTAATCCCCACAGTTATTAAGTATCACTTAATTTCACTTTTGAAATAAAGTGCTTGAACGTTTTTTACAATCAAAACTGCTTCAAACAGACTCCAGTTCAGCAATCGCTAGATGCATAGTCCAAATCAAACATTCAGGCAATCACATTGTGAGAATGCTTACATTTCATTACATTCAAAAATAAACAACAATGTACACATGTTTAATTTTTTTTTGTTGAATTTTATAGATGGTTTCATTTCAGTGATGAACTAAGAAGTGAAACAAAACATTGAACTTTCATTTTTAGACATTTTTCTAGAATTTTTTTTTTTCCAAAGAGGAGAAAGGAGGAAAATTCTAGGTTTGTATCACCAAAACATGTAAATTCGTTATTTCTTTCACCACAAAGGTAATTTTCAGCCCATTGGTTAAGAAATTTTTCAGAGATGTTCAGAAACAGGCAATACTTTCCTTACCTTTTACAAATCTTGGCTGATCTGCTCATGATTGCAGGCTGAGTTGGCTTGATTCATGTTTCCAAACACTGTTCTTTCTTCTAACTCAGCTTAAATTCAATATTAACTTCAGGCAACTCAAAGATACATTTGTTTTAGAAAATAGTCATTGTAAAATATTTGTTCAGACACAATGCTGAGCCCTCAGGGTTCAAATGGAGCTGAAGACAGTGCAAGAAATACAGACAACATTAGTAACTCACTCTGCTGTGTTAGAGAAACACCCAAATATATATGAATGGTTACTATAGAGATCTATTCTAAAAGATCTGACTGGATACAGTTTAAGCCTTCTTTATTCTCATTAAAGGCAATAGAAACTTTAGAATCATCTCTTTTCAAAGCGATATTTTAGAAATACCCCTTTTAAAACAGAAATCTAAATAATAAATTAAATAGAAATCTAAATCTCTTAGCTGACAAAAAGCTGTGGTACTGAAGAGGGCTGAGTTTCTTGAACAGTTGGCTTCAGACTCAAAACATTCCTTTTTTCTCCTGCACTGAACCATTGTTTGGGCTCTTAAATGGCAACTGCTAAAGAACACTGTCAGTCTGGGCAGTCAGAAGTTCTGATTTATTTCAGCCTGTTCCCTTTAACTGTGGCACTTGCCTGGAAATAATTTTCAAAACATTCTCCTTCTAACTTTCTTTTCTTTTCAGTCTTCTAAGTAGAGACTGCCATTGTTCACATTCAAAGAAACCTGACCTGACTGAAGATTTATATGTTGATATGAAGACACATACATTCAAAACTTATATGTTCTGCATTAATTTTAATCATAGCTAACAAACCAATCTGGACACAGTTGACTCAGCTTTCTCTGGGAAAAAAATAATTTGCAAGATTTAGTTGGTTACTTATTCACATGTACAAGATAATGTTTAGAATAATAACAGAAAATAATGATCATTCTTTCAGGATATCAAAAGCAAAATCCACAGAATGAAATAAAAAAAAAGAAAAAACAGCTTCTGAAAGTGTGTAATGAAATGTTACAAATAGGGAATTGCAACAAAAAGCTAACAGATATAAATCTAGTATGAATCAATTTTCCTTTCCAGTCACATTCAACCTTAATAAGATAGTTTTAATAGGCTCATGCCTTTCTACCAATTTCAGAAAAGACTTCTACTGATCAACAGCATTTATTTCAAAGAAGAGAGCAAAGTGAGGGGGAGATGCTGGTAACTGGGGGCACACTTTTTCTCAGAAGATGGCTGAATAATGCTATAAAACTGTGTGAAACACAGAGGCAATATACCAGATAATCATCAGTGCCGTCTGTCACTCATGAAGCTTTCATTTCCAATCCACTGTTTTGTTTATTTTCCTATTTAGTGCCTTAAAGAACACAGACTAGTTCCTACTGTCTGGAACAATGTATTTTCTTGACTTTGAGATAGCAAACTTTTTACAGAATTTGCCTCAGAAGAAATTTCAGTAGTATTGAGCTCTGGAGACAGGACCCTGGACACAATACACTACAGAGCATCTTCCCTACTCTGAGAAGTCTTTTTGTCTCAAATCCAGGCAACAGACTAAGACACTATGAGTCCTACTTTTTTGTCTGGCTTTTAGAAATAAGCTTATATTGCTTCTGGTTCTGCTGCTCCAGTCCTCAGGATCTCTGTTTACATGGAAGATCCTGTGCCTTTAAAACAGTTTTTCTTGATTTCTTTTTAAAAGATTTTCTTCTAAATTATCCATTGTTATTATTTATTTCTCCGTTCATGCTTCAAAGCTTTGTGGTCTAAATAGAGAAATAATTTTATGGGCTTCATTTGCTACTCTCCAGCCAGTTCCCAGGGCTTTCAACATTGAGTTTTCTTTTTTTCATCATTCAATATTTCCTTTTGTTTCTCTTCCCAGCACAAAATTGCACCATTATTCATTATTAGCCCATTGAATTCACAGCTGTACCTGTAAATAAAAGAGGACAGGGAGTGTTCCCTGGCAGAGAGGTGACTGTTCCGTGTCATTAAAATCCTTTATATCCAGAACAAGGTGGCCATACCCAGGCTCTTTATTAAAAGTGATTGCTGGGCAAGGAGACTGAGACAGTCCTAGTTGAAACCAGGCCAAAATGAGGTAATGACCTCCACCTCCATGAATGATCAAGTTGTGGGGCTCAGGCCAGAACTCTAATCTAACTGTTTAGATTAGAGCCTCCTGTTCACATCCTGTTCACGTGAGAATGGTGGTAGGATTTGGGTTTGTGGGGGTTTTGGTTTTTTGGCTGGTGTGTTTTCATGGTTGTTTCCTGTATTTTTTTTTCTTTTTTTAGTTTTAATGATAATTTTTTCATTTCTGTTATCCATTTTTTAATGAGTTCAGGAAAAGTGAAATACTCAAATACTTCCCATGACCCAGCCACCACTTTCTGCCCTTCCTGGGAAACAGACGGTGCTGCCACCTCTGCTCATTCAGGGATTATAGTTAAAAAAGAAGGAAAGCACAGACCGGAATAAAGCTTATAAAATACTTAAGCTGGGGTGTTTCTTATGTCCAGTACTAGGATTCACTCACAGATTTTCTGTAATGGGTTGTGCAGTATCTGGGCAACATTCCTGTGTGCTTATGAGATTTTGCACTGCCTACAGACTGCAAAACAGGCAGCAAGCACATATGAGGTGTCCAGGGCTGGCCAGCCACAATCCATCTTAGTCTCCAGACAACCTAGCAGACATCGATTTTGAAATCACATACTCTAATTTTTAAAGACTGTTCCAATCACAGAATCATAGAATTGTTTGGGATGGAAGGAAATTTAAGATCATCTAGATCCAACCCCCTGCCGTGGGCAGGGCGCTTTCCACTACACCAGGTTGCTCAAAGCCCCATACAGTGGCCTTGAACTCTTCCAGGGATAAGGCATCCACAGCTTCTCTAAAACTTCTCTGGGAAAACTGAGTGGCCCAGTTTGACCTGAAGATATTAATGTTTCTCCTAAACTGAAGCTAGTTCACATCCTGACTACCTTATAGTCAAAGGAACTCAGATTTGTTTTCAGTTGCTCATGTTGTCATGCAGGTTAACCCATGGTGCCCTCAGCTAGTATCTGGCTCTGAGAAGTCTAAGTTCATGGCATGTGAAACCAAAACAACGCTTGGAAGTGTCTTGGATTAAGAACCTGTAAAATTTTTATACTTAGTAGCTGCCAGATAGAATCTGCTGAAATGTTAAATAAAAAGCCATGGTTGAACTAAATAACACTTTGAGGCACGTTGAGTATTTGAGTACATCTGACTCATACAGGTACGTACTAAATTTTTGAAGCTTTGCTGCTGACAGATGCCTATTTTTCTAAGTTTTTTAAATTTAAAATTAATTTTTGGTGCCTGTTTGTCTGTACAGAGTTTCCATTGTTGCAGCATAGTGGTTTGATGATTGTGACATAATAGTTCATCAAAGAACACAGTGTAGATATTTGTAAATAAAGCAAACAAACAAAACAAACAAAAATTTATTCTAAAGATATTGCAGTTGATTCTGCAATGAGGAGAAGACTGTGGGATTCATAGAGGAAAGTGACATGGTAAAATATGATAGTATGATCATTCTTAAAAAATATTTGAATGAGAAATGAGCAGTGATGTTCTACAAAAGCCTAAAAAAGGATCTGTTGTTGTAAAGATCAGAGAGGTTGAGAGTGTGGTCAGTGCCTCTTTCTCTGTGACACTGTGTTTATTGCAGGTAACATAACCCTTTGGTGTGTGTGCTATGTGCAGCACACAGACAGCACTTTTCTTTTATAATATGTAGCATGAGGCAAATACAAATGAAGCTAAAAATAAAAGGCATGAACGAGTGCATAAACAAAAACGTCTTATGGTTTGTTTTGAAACAACTGCATACAATAGCACTGGAACTATCTTTTAAAAAATTACCCAACAATTTTCATTGATTTCATGTCTTGATAGACCAACTTGTATATCTTTATACATTGTATGTCTTTCAAGTTGTAGAGCAATCTAAAGGTATGCCCTTAACACTGTCTTCCAAAATATTGTCATAGCCCTCTAGCCCAGATTAATAAATGACCATATGCATGAAAAAAAGGTTATATTTCTGGGCTTCAAGAGTAGTGGTTAATAGATTAAATCCAAACATAGAAGTTAGTGGTATAACACTAGATTTTTATATTGGATAGAGCACTTTCACTCATTAATCCCCAGGTCTAAATATTCTTTTTTCAAATTTTCCAGACAACCTGTATTTAAATTATGTGTCTCTGTTTATGTTCCTGAAGACTGTCTAAAGAAATCTATAATCAGAGATTTCTCTTCCTGAAAAATTATGCTTTAATATGAGAGACCTGCTTTCCTACTTCAAGCAATGTAACTTTGTGCAACTGTGTTCTTACCGTGAAGTCCAAGTCAAAAGTATTTACTCAAGCTGCAAGGCACACATTGTAATGTATTGCTTAAGTGATTTACCAATGTGTTTATATCCTGTCTTTGTCTAGTTTAGTAGGTACAAGAACATTTAGTAATTATTGCTATGTAAAGATTAGTAACTGATGGATGATGATGGTATTTTAGTAAATTGCTTCTTTACAGGAGAGTGATGGTGTTGAGATTTTTGTTCCTCAACTGTATAGGGTTTCTTTTCACTGGAAACACGGACTTTAGTAACTGTCCTGGAATGAATGAGTAGCTGTCCCAGTGTGGGTATGGATGAAGTTATATGTATCAGAGGATGATTAGGAGAGGCATAGCTATTTCCATAAAGAATACACTATTTATAAGTAACTTCTGTATCAGTGGAACTGCACCCATTGTACATTTGCATCCAAGCTATTCTTGTTAATGCTGGGATCTGACACCAAAACATAATTCAGGTTGGAAGGGACCTCAGGAGGCCTCAGGCTCAACTCATGCTCAAAGAAGAGACAGCTCTAAGGTTGCTTAAGGCTCAGGCTAGCGGGACTTCAAAAATTTCCGAAGATGTAGACAGCCCTTAACTCTCAGGGTAATCCATTCCACAGCATGACTGTCTTGTAAGCTACTTGTGAGCTACTGCACATTCTCTCATTCTCCTTCCTTCCTTCCTTCCTTCCTTNTGAGCTACTGCACATTCTCTCATTTTCCTTCCTTCCTTCCTTCCTTCCTTCCTTCCTTCCTTCCTCCCCTTATCGTCTGTTTTCATGGCACTTACTCACCATTCCTCTACTTTTTTCAGAAGTTATTTCTAATTACTTTCTCTCAATAACCTGCCACTGCTGCATCTTCATCAATGTTTCCTTGTATATAACAATAACAACACAGCCATGCTTCTTGTAGATATCAGACATATTTTGTACATTTACTTTCAAATTATTGCATTCATTTAAAAATCTGTCACTTCTGTGGAAATTTGAAAATGCAGCACTGTGAACACTTCTCAACATTGAAATTACTTTTCCTTTTCTTCCTCCTTTTCTGCATAGATTTTTGGAATTTTAATTTTTGTCATACTTATCTTGTCATAAGTAGTAACTGAAATAATGCTGCAACCTTTCCCATACCATGTAGGGGCTGTACTGTTTTAAACAGTAATGTGAGAATTAAATTAACACTATCAGAGGCCAAGCATCATAATTTTGTCATCTCTTGCAAGTGGTTTTGGCACATTTTTGGCCTGGGCCAGCAATCATGCTTCCATGGACTACATTTGCATGTTTCTGGAGATATTAAAGGCAATTGTGGATTGGGTTTGCATAGCAAGGTTTTGTTGGTGAGGGAATAGAGGGGTGGCTTCTTTGAGAAGCAACCAGAAGCTTCTCCCATGTCTGACAGAGCCAATCCCAGTGGGCTCTGTGGGATCTGCTGCTAGCCAAACCCATCAGTAAGGGTGGCAACACCTCTAGGATAACATAGATAAAGGTGAAAATCTGCTGCAGAACAGTAGAAGGAGAGAGGAGTGAGAATATGTGAGTGAGAGCAACAACCCTGCAGACCTCAAGGTCAATGAAGAGGGAGGAGGAAAATGTGCTCCAGGTGCTGCGGCAGAGATTTATTCCTCTGCAGCCCATGATGCAGCCATGGTGAGGCAGCTCTGCCCCTGCATGGAGGTCCTCAGTGAAGCAGAGGATGGAGATGGAGGTGGAGATGGATGGAGGACCCCAGGCTGGAGCCCAAATTCCCATTCCCCTTCGTCACTAGGGCTAGAGAAAGGAGAGAGAATGAACAGTGAAGAAGAAGGGGGGGAGGGGGGGAAATGTTTTGTGATTTGTTCTTGTTTATCTTGACTGACTGGCAATAAATGGAATCAATTTTGTCAAGTCGAATCTGTTTTTTCTGTTACAGTAATTGTTGAATGATCTCTCCCTGTTCTTATCTCAATCTATGAACGTTCCATCATATTTTTCTTTCCTGCCCAGCTGAGAGGGGAAGAGGGGAGTGATAGTATCATTTGGTGGCCACCTGGCATCCAGACCAAGTCAACTATGACACAAATCATTAATTTTCCATGGATACTTTGAAATCTGTCATCTTATTTTAGAAGGTAAGAGCATCTGTCTATGGACATCTATCTTACAGACATGACCAGAGCTTGCCTGCTATCTTCAAGCCCAAAGTGACACAAAAAGTGCTTGATGTGTTAATTTTGACATCATTTAGAACCTCAGGTTATCACAAGAGAGAAATATGTATTTCTCCCACCTTCATTATAGCATGGAAGGCCCATGGAGAATTATTTTTCTGATGGATGCTGTTTCCTTGTGTTTCTTCAGCTGTGGTACATAAGGGGCTCATATGAATGTGGGCTGTGTGCACACCCTGAGTATAGCTTGGTTTCTGATTCTAATTCTAATGTCTTGCTCAACTCTTTTTTTGCTTTTTGTTTTTCATAAAATTATATCTCTGGAAACTTGTCTTGGTTTAAAATCCCTAATCTATTAAATATAAGATTAATTGCTAAATTAATTATTAAAATCTTGAATGGTGTTGAAAGCTCTGTGATATTTTTAATAGGGCTTACACTTGTTTCTAAAAAAGTTTAGAGGTCTTCCTTTTCCTTAGGGCAAAAATTTACTGATTTGATTAAAAATATTTTCTGTCATACCCTCCAAAGTATCAGAACTTGTAAAAACATAGGGTTGGATTCACAAGAATCTTTAAATTCTCATAGTTTCTTTGTGTATGAGGATCTATATAATTGCAAAAAGGGCAGTTTCATTATAGTCACATGATAAAATTATCAGTACAAAACAAGATTTATGCAGATACAACTTCATTCAGTACCTTCATATACATGTACGTGTATTGTACATGTGCACACATACCCATCTGCCTACAGGTGTGCACATGCAATGCATGGAGAGAGATCAGATTCCTTCTCCGGAAGCACCAATGTTGCTGCCAGGTTCACAGCTACATAATTGCCTCCAATAACTTCAGGCTTGTGCATCAAGGAAAAAGTTTTATTAAGAAAGAGCTGCATCCCCTTTATAGAGAGGATCGTGAAGATGAACTGCATTGGTCCATGAGAATAAACAAATAATTGATTGATGAGAGAAAGAAAACAATTCTCTGAAAGAGAAACATCACATACAACTTCAGGTGCACAACATTGTTGACAATTGTTTTTCATTCCTTCAAAAGTTTTCTCACACAACACAGTCTGAGAAAAATTGCCTTTCTCAGGCTTCTGCAACCCCCCCCAGGCCAAGCCTGGGAAGAGCTGCAGGCCTCTCAGGCTGTCTCAGCCTGTGTGCGACCACACACACCAAAGCTTTGATAAACTGATCAACTCTGCTTGGGGACCTAACAATATCTTATTCATAAAAGGCTAATAAATCATAGTTTGTGATAGCTGAATTTGAAAAACACTACTAATTACATTGACTCTAGGAAGGCTACCCCAGTGTAAACCTGCAGGGAATGTGATTCAAATTCACATTTTAAGGTAATTTTTATTTGACATTTCTAGCATGCCAGGTAATATTTCAGGTCCAGCTAGTTTGATCAGGTCTTTCACAGGATCTGTCAATGCATTATGTCTCACTAGATGTGTTTTTATATTAAAGAGCAATGTGCTTTTCTGTTTTTAATGCAGTACGTAGGCTGCCATTAGACTTGTGACTGAGTAACTCCTGTTACATTCAGTAGAAGTTATTTATTTCATGGAAGAGAAAAACACGATTCTCTTTATCTGTTTCAGCCCTTATACCTAAGTTCAAATTTGCTATTGGTTGTAAAGGTCAATATGGAATGTGTCAGAGGACAGAAAGCACTTTTACTTTCCTAGCCGGGAACATAGAAATTCTGCAAATAAAGAATTCATTAGTGCCACCTATTTGTGAGAGTCTAAAACTGCAGATAATCCCCTCAAAACTGAGTCCAGTTAATAAGAAAATATGTCTACTTCTGCCAACTCAGGCAAATGAACAAGGCATATAGGCCAGATCTCCAAGACCCCAAGAATTTTTTTCAATTCTATGTTGTTCAAAAGATAATATATAAATATTTATATGTATAATACATGCAAATATAAGTGGAAATTATGTTTATTAATGCAATATAAAAATATATACTTATATAAGATTCACATCTGTCCATTTACAGAACTCTGGTGCAAGAAACCCAGATAGGACAAGCCACTGAAGTTATGAGATTGTATTAATATGTAAAAAGTAACAATTTCCAAGGAAAGTTATATACTAAAGTATAAGTTGGAGAAACATTTTAGAAAAGAAATGTTTTTTCTCTTCTTTGTCAGTTATCCAATACCGTATTAGATGAAGAAGGATTACATCAAATGTGATGAATAAAACAAATACAAGAAAAACCCTTGGAGTATTACTAATACCCTTGCCTCACCTCACTCCTGAAACTGATGTATTTTTTGTTTTGCTAGTTTAAGTACAACTGTCTGGAGAGGTTTTTTTGATTAAGTTATCTTCATTTCATTCTGAAATTAGACATCATATTTTCAAGTTCCTAAAGAAACCTAAACATTTGAGTGACAGAAGGAAGGTTTGTCAATAATACAGAGTAAATTTACGTTGTCATACAGCTTTAAACTTCAGATGGACATCTGTCACCTGAGGTATAAGACCTGGAAGCATAATTGTTATATAACTATTTGTACATATGAAGCATTTTTAAATATGTTTGCCTGAGTGCAAACGCACAGATTTTTCAGAAAACAGATAAACAAAAGATAGATTATCAAAATATTGTTCATTATCTGTTAATTCCTTTGTTGTCATTTACTTCCCTATGAGAATGACGGTTTAATTTAAAAATATGTACAGTCATGTGTTGTAAAGTCCTTTAGCTGACAATATGCATGCATTGGCACAAGTACATAAATAAGTAACTATGTAAAAAGGAATGAGACTTTTGGGGAAAAAATAAATTTTTAAAAAATCTGTAATTTCAAGCATCTTTCAGTTGAATGATTCCTGTAACATAGCTTGAATAGAGCAGTTCAGATTTTGAATCCACATAGAAAATTGTACACAGCTCACATGTTGTTTCCAAGACAATGAAGATACCACATACAGGGAAATGGAAACAGATGGTTTTTAAAAAATGCTGCGAATTTTTCAAGTCTATTCTGTCAGAAGTTCTTTTAACTTTGCCATAATAATGACTCTAGCCTGTCACAAAAAAAAAAAACAAAACAAAAAAAAAACAAAACAAACAAAAAATTGAAATTCAGATGTATAAACAAAACCAGATTAATTTCATTTGAGACATACAGGAGGTTTTTATCTTTCTGCCGTAAATAGTGTGCTTACTATTAGGCTTCAAGACCAGGCTGGATGGGGCTCTGAACAGCCTGGTCTAGAGGAAGGTGTCCCTGCCCATGGAAGGGGGGTTGAAACTAGATGATATTTAAGGTCCTTTCCAACTCAAACCATTCTATGATTTTATAGTTCTATAAATTTGCATAACCAGACCACCATGGAGACAATAAAAATTACTTGTGGATCTTTTCTTCAAATATCTGTAGATGCACTGAGTATCTCAAATATAAGGGTTTATTCAGTCATTTTACTGTCTTTACAAATATATTTGACTCAGTGGCTTATTCTTTCAAGTATAAGTTGTATTCTTTAGTTTGGTTAGCTGCAAGCATGTTATTTTATATCCATGACTGATTGATTGTGGTATCTGATCTAAGGCTCAAAATCCTGGCTGAAAACCTTGTAACTAAGCTCAGGCAGATGACTGTCTGAGGAAAGCAAACACAAAATGGTGGTAAATATTTTAAAAGAAATTAATTTAAAAAATACTATGATGATCCAAAAAATATTCCTCAAACTTAATATTTATCAGTTCAGCATACAATGAGAAAATAAACAGGGACAGTCCCACAAGGCTCTGTAGAAGTAGAATGTTGCAGGTGATTCTATAGCCTAGCAATAATGCCAAGGTATTTGATAGAAGAAATGTACATCACAGTAATATACCCTAATACTTATCTAGGTAGTGTCTTACTGGAGATAAAATGTCCAAGTCAGAAATTAGAAAGAAATTGAAAGTTTTCAGTTTCTCTTATATGTACTGAGGTTTAATGATATAATCAAAATGTGATTCTATTTCTCAAGACCTCTGACTCATTCAATGCGTAGGTTTGCTGATGATCAGTTGGGAACAGCTGTTCAAGATTTTGTTTCTTTTCACTGCTAGCTATGCGGTTCCATGTTTTATTATTACATACTAATCAAGCTCTCTTTTGAAGACGAGATGCACACTCACAGCTTCAAAGTACTACTCTAGTTTTCAACACTGTTTTCCACCTCCAAATCTCATCAGAAATAATTTTAAATATTCATGTCCACTATTTTTAAATGCCCTTTAAATACCAGCTAATTATTCATATCTTTTAATATGCAGTGGATATTAGTCTTAGTATGAATTCAACCCCTAATGAAATATACTTCAGTTGGAATGTTAGATTTTTTAAATTCTATTTTCTTGGCTTTAGTTGATTGGTTATGAGAGAAAAAAAATTGGCAGATAATTTTTTTTTAGAAAATGGATGTCATATTTCACCTATTCAAAGAGAAAGTAAACACAATGAAGATGCTGAAAAGCTTTTTATCCTGACTTAGAGAAAACACTGATGTCTCTGGAAAAAATTAACTTGTTAACAGATCAGTATAAGGACTGTAGCATTATTTTAATGATCAAACACGTAACTACTCTCAGCTGTATAGAAATAGAAATAATAGCAATGGCATGATCAGGAACCATATTAGTTATCTAGAATCTAATTAGTTATTAGAATCTAATGCCTAGCATGGGATAAGAATTTGTCTCTTTCAGCACAGAAGGAAGATTGCTTAGGTATAACATCCTTTTGAATTCTCTTATCATTATCTGCCTGCATCTTAGAATCTCTTTCACTTCTACCTGTTAGTGACAGCTATTAGAAATCCCTAAGATGATTAAAATTATCTATTTTTTTACTACTTTTCTTGGCACTCTAATGAATAAAGACCCTTTTGTATAACTTTTTCACGCTGTGCGCTGTGATCTAGTGAGATACTTCAATTCAAGCTGATCCATATTTGAATTGCCTGTGAAGATCAAAATATACAGTGTGGCTGTGGTAATTCATCACTGGCACACCTTCATCTAAATTACCCCCATCCACCCCTTCAGCCTGAAATAACAACTCCAGATGTATTTTCAAGCAGTTGTACCTAACATTTATAGATGTATTTCTCACAATGAATGAAATGCTGCATAAACCTGATGTTCCAATGATGTTCCTACATCTTATGTAGATGCAAAAAAATAGTTTTCATTTTTAAAACTTGAAATGGACCAGTATAATCTTATTTATTTATACATTTATTTGCTTACTTATGTACATTTATATTGACCTGCAGTCTGCCAATCCTTCAGATTTCCTTGCAGCTCTTTTTGAAACTGGCAGTTGCGCAATGAAAACTGTCATTCTTTTGAGAAGCTGCTCAGTTTCAGAGTAGAACGAAGCTGGCTTTCCTAGTTTCATTCTAAGAATTTCTTCTTTAATCAAATAGTTGTTAGAGTTCTTGTCTGCTCTGAGAACCTCTCAAAAAAACCCATAAAACTGACAGCTAATATTTGTTTAAAATTAATTTATATAGTATTTGTCTTGTATTTATAATTCAATATTTGTTTTTTATTGCTTTAGCCTAGGGAACAAAGCTTAGCATGGACCAATAGCACTATAATAAAGTCAATTGCATGTATTATTTTAAGACTTAGAAGTGCTATAATCACATTGCAGATATGAAGCTACAAGAGGGGCCATGATACTGTTATATTTTCTGCTACATTTATCATAGACCAGCTTGCTGAAACAAACTGAATGCACTCCTCCTTTGCAAGGGTAAAGCTCTCCCATGGTCAAATCCACATTTTTTTCCAGTACAGTGTGTTTAAAACCAAAACCCAAAAATCCTCTGCAAATAAAAAGTAGCTTTGTTCCATATTGCTTGTCTTTTCACCAGTATGTTTTACTAAGTGTACAGTCAAGGTTTCAGACTGAATACTAAGAACAGTAAGGTACAGGAGGATGACACCAGAGAGCCTGTGAACTCTGTGAGGTACCTCTTGCATGAACACCCCACTATAATCTTTAACTTCAGGCGAGTCTGTAGGAGGGAGATAGCGCAACACACATTGTTATTTTGTAAGCAGATTTCTGTGATTTATTCCACTCTGGTATGTTCTGCCAAGCCTTTTCGCAGTTAGTAGTTGGTCGCTACAGAAGCTGTTCAGGTGACACATTATATAAAAATTGACCTACCAAAATCTTACCTGTTAGACATTCATGAATAAATCACCTAGTCATGCAAACTTCAAAGACAGATGCTGTCCAATCTGTGATTTAATCTGCTGCCAATCTTACAGAAAAATCTTTGCAATGCCACACACTAAAGCAGAAACTTCAAAGAAATGCTGATTGCTGAGAACTGCAAAAGAGTTTTTTTCCCCAACGCTTTATGTTTTAGAAATAAAAACCAAGGTTTTCTTTTCTTCAGATACAGTCAGGAGTTTTGAATCTAACCACAAATTTTCTGTATGAGTAGCATATATGTAAAGAAAACAGTGCCCAAGTGTAGGTCATCACAGGGGGAAGTCTGCTAATTTTTTTTTAAGAAAGGATCAGATAGAAAATAAGACATAATAGTTATGGTTCTGGCACCAAAAATACTCTGGATTGTTGGAAAGAAGGACAAGGGAACAAACAACAAACTTTTTTTGATATTAGGAAGGCTTAGGTAGGGTTGTTGCATCCTGGTTTGTTCAACTGTAGAACTTTAAATTCACTTTGATCAGCCAGAATTTCATAAATTACGTAGGCACAGTGCTTACCTAGAACTTCTGAGCAAGGTCACAGTTTTAAAAAGAGATGCAGATTTGCCACAAAGATTTCATTTGTTTGCTAGTTGCCCACAGGCAAAATTTTCATACAATTGGTGCTACATACCACCTTCAGTCACAGTCAAAGGTCAAAAACACTTGACTATCATATTTATTAGTGATACATATAATTTAAAGAATTCAGCTAGATCTAAAATACATTAAATAGCAAATACAAAATACATCTGACTCTGTTAGAATCCCTTTTTTCCAATTTGGAAATCAAATGGCAAGCACTAATCAAAAGGTCATTTCTTGGTTTATGATGACTGTGAAAGAAAACATATTAGAATGAAACAGGACATTTTTTGCTGCTTGCAAGATATTTGGAAGAGATGATCCTTTCTGTCAGCTGTGAACTCATGTAGGATGCAATCAACAGGATTATATCATAGAATACTTGTAGAGTCTGAAATACATAAAGAAAATGTACAAGACTTGAGTATAAAGTTTCTATTGTGCCTAGGCACAAACGTGATTTGCATTGCTGCTTGGGCAAGAGTCAGTGAGAGTGTATAGCAGCAGCAAAAGAACTTCCAAACCATTACAAGACAAGTCTTTATTCAGTGAGAGGTTTACATAGGCAAGAATTGCCAGGTCAGTCTCTTTGAGACAGTGAGCTTAATCATAAGCTGTTTTTGTCCTACATATAGGAAAGTGTTGAGCATTTTTAAAAGGAAGTAGAGAAAGGAATGTATGTGTAACAATTACAGGAAAACCTTGACATTCAGTTTAGGTGACTGAAAAGACAAGTTTGCACCTATTATTATCAGTTGGAGACCTGAGACTCAGAATAAGTTTATTTGATGCCACATATGAAATGTCCTAGAACATAAACATTTATTAAACAAAGTTAATTGAAGTGGTGAAGGAAGATCATCCCTAAGTTGCAGTTAAGATTTTACTAGATTTTACTCTTTTATTTTTAGAGTAAAAATCAGAGTCTGCTATTTTTTCAGTATGAGAGAAACACTATTGCCTTTTTATCTCAGGGTAGAATTATCCTATTTAAATGGGCTAGAAAAAAACCAATTATTTTCATAGGTAGCTGTGAAAATATCTGAAAACATGTTCATGATTTTACTTCTTGTTTCCAGTGAAGAACAAAAGATATTTAGGAAGTGAGGAATGAATAAAACAAACAGCTGTACACTGAATTACATTTTGTGACTCCATGCTGAAATAACTGTGACATTAACCAGACAAAAAAATCTGTATTATTCCATGATAGCTCTTATGTTAACACTCAGTATGTTTCTGCAGCATGACTTCAATTTGATACCTTGTTGTAAAACCAAATGAAAAATTTTGCTAATAAAAAAAAGGCATGCAGCTTTTTTATATCTGAAACTTTTCAAAGCATGATTTGAATTTGTCATCTTTTTTCTGACATGCTAGAGGACAATACTGCATCTCATTCTGCAGAGAAAATATTTTCAGAGTTTAGTCTCTGCTCTTAGAAAATCTTGCATAAGAGCTTTAGAATTTGGAGCTAAATATGAACTTATTGGAAATTCTCCTTAGAAAACTGATATTTATGCTAAAAAGTTGAAGCTTAGCTTGACATTCAAAAGGTGTTTTGACAAAGCAGTAAAATTTCAGAAATAAAAGAGTGAAATTTATGATCCTTTTAACAACACTGATCAAATCTGCACAAACCCATACAAATCAAATTTGGATATTGCTGGAACAACTTAGGACTTCTTCATATTTTTTTTAACATGTAAACATTACTAGTAATTTTAGCAACAGAATATTTATTTCTAACTAATTAAGACTTCATATGTTTGGAGGTAATTATTTACTTTTTAAAATTAATATTATTTTTGTGTAGATAATGGAATAAGTATTTGAAATTGAAGCAGATTTACTCCGAAGACCTTCATGCATTTGCAATATGAAAATAGCAAGCAGAGACGGCGGTGTGTTTGAAGAGAGTAACTGCAGCCAGAGCAGCCTGCGTGGCCCTCATTGGAATTGCTGTGTACATCCAGATCTCTGATGCACCCTGTGTACATTGTATATATGCAGGCTGACTTCCGCAGGCTGCCCACTCTGCTCTGAATGTCTTCAAGGCATCTTTAATCTTTGACCTCAGAGACAGACAGTTGGTCAAGACAGGATCTTGACTGAATTTTTATTTTATGAAAGAAGACTAAAATAGCATGCAGCACAGGCCAGTAGCTCCTTGGGGCTAGGAGAAGCAGGATTTCCCCTGGGATGTCAGGGCAGGTTCTGGCAGCCAGGACCCATCCCACCAAGCCAAACAGCTCCAGGGCTGCCAGGGGCAGCTAGGGACATTCCCAGCCTCTGGCAGTGGAACTTCCCTGAGGCTGGGGACAGACTGAGGCCAGCAGGATGTCAGCCCTGCCCTAGGGCCTGGCTTACTGGTAGAAAATACACTATCATATCATCACAGATATCCAGCAAATATCTTTAGACAGGAAACAAGCAGAGCCAAGAACTGACAGCCCATCTTCAGTATTCAATTTCAGAGTGGTATAGACAGAGACACTGATGCTGCTAAAATCTGGGTGTGCCCTCAATGGCATTAGTCATTCAATATCTTTCTGTCAAGTGACATTGGTTTGAGGGGAAGTGAATGATTATATGGGCAAAAAGAGGAGAGGAAAATGAGGATATTTTAAAGCTGCACGTAAGAGAATTGGGAGGAAAAAAAAAAGCTTCCAAAATTGCTGAACTGAAACTTGTAGGTTAAAACCAAAATGTAATGTCCCATGATGGGATCGGCCCTCTTAAAGTGTGCATTTGTCGTAGCTGTCATGTCAGTTTCCTGCACAGGAAACTCTTGAAGATTTTCTAGCTTCCCATTTTCAACTTAGGAGAAATTCTCAGGAGGATGGCTGGAACTTTTACAAATTCAAAATCTATGAAATCAAAATGCTAGTGTCTGTTCCATGGATTCTAGTCCAAATCATTTTAGAAGAGGTAAAAACGGACATCCACAAAGTTCTGGGCTGACAGCAACTTTCACGAGTTAAAGTACTTTGCAAATTGTTGATTAAATGCAATGAGCAGCAGCACTCTTATGTACATGAAATACGATTTTTCTATAAGAGTTTTTATTCTATTTGAGAGCTATTCTATTTGGATAGCACTAATTTTAACCAGAATAAAGTTTATTTTTTTTTAATACAAAATTACAATAATTTTCCATTAGTATTTTAATGCCAGGGGACACAAATCACAGTGTTTAGGGACTCTAAGGCAGATGCCCTGGGTTTATTTCTGTCCTCTGAAAGAAAAGAAACTAAAACCATATGGGTGATTGGGTGTCTGTGAAAGGAATACAGAGATTAATTTATGAGTGGGAAAGCTTAAGCTGTATTTCACAGATATGGAATAACTGAGAACAATTAATATTAGAGGACAGCTGCTTCTTCTTTCCCTCAAAGAATAAGTGAAGCATATTTACCAGTCAAAGTCAATAGCTGAAATTATCATGCATTACTAATTTCATAGCCAAAGGCAAAACTTACACTCAAAGAACTGCCTGGCAGAAATTGAATGGCCTGTTTTCCTCATAGCATAGTTATAGTCTTTAGTCATATTACTATTCGCAGCTTGTTTCCTATTACCTTTGATTTATGACTGGTTGTCAGTCTTAAGTTTTAATTATCGCTCTATTCTGAGGAAAATTTTTATTAAAAAAAACCTAACGTAATGAAATATTTTTAAATAACACTTTCAGATTTTTTTCCATAAATTTTGTGTACTTATGTGTGTTGTTTAATTTGTGGGTGTTTTTCCAGAACCTTTCTCACAAACTGAAATCGGGCACTTCCTTTGGGGTCCGATTGCTTAGTGCTTTCCAGATTTAGTTTGAAAATATGACAAAAGTTCCACCATTTACTATCCCAAAAGAGTGAAAGAATTGTTATATTTTGTGATAGAGCTTGAATTATAGTTTCTTTCAATCCTTCGATCCTATTTTTCTTCACTATCGGGTTTTAGCCTGTTTAGTATAATTACGTATGGTTGCTAAACTTACCATGAAATAAAATGTAAATACATTGTCCAAATATATTCATAAACAGCTCCCCAGCTGCAAATTACTTTTTCAAATAAGATATCACAAAGGGCTTTAACCTTCTGCAACATCTATATTTAATGACATAAATGAAAGAGGATGGCATTAAAACTTCAAAGCAGGAAGGATGATACCTTTCCAATCATGCTGTCGCAGTGATCTACAGACAGCAGATTGATACTCAAAGAACTACTGTTTCATTTACTGAAGTTCAAGCATGGCCTCATCTCAAATTATATCTTAATCTTCTGGTACTTCAAATCCACCAAAGGCCATTAAAGTGCCATGACAAATATATGTGGTATTTTGGTAGATTGATCTCTTAACACAAGAGAGTTAAATTGTTGTTCAGTCTTTATCTCAGTTTGCTGATCTAAATTTACAAGACTAGAATGTTAATATTGTTAATCATCTGATATGACTGTATCTGTATCAAAAAGACAGTGTATGTAACAATGCCAAATGCGATTTAATTGCTTAAGTCAAGATTCTAAGTAAAAACTTTTCTCTATCTTGTCAGTACTTAAGGCTATGGGGTTGTTTAAAACCACTTAATCTGATTGGACTGAAATTTTGAATTGGCTTCATCTCACACAGGTATCTCAAGGAATGCTGTTGAAGGCAAAACAGGTGGTTTGAGATTGCCATGGGTATAGTCTGCGTGGAGAAACAGGTCGTTCAGATACCAATTCAAGTTCCTTTAAGATGGTGGTGTAGAATAATTGAATTGATCCTCACAGGTGCTTTGATCTTCCCATTGTTAATTAAGAAGCCAAAAGTATATAATTTGAAATTAGATGTCAAATTTACAGAAGTCTGAAATTAGATGAGATAAAAGCACTTTTAAAAACAGAAAAAATTATGAGAACATTCTTAAATAATGCTGTGATGGTTACATATCTTTTTAAAAGGAAGTGAGTGCCATGCAAACTCTTCAATATGCTTCACTTTCCATTTTTAACCTGCCTTTTGTTGGGCTGAACTTCAATCTGTCCATTTCTTGTCCATAAATTGATCTCTGTACAGCATTTTATTACCTCTGTGGTGCCATAATTGACAAAATAATCACTCTGAATCTTGTATTATTCTATTTAGTATTGACTGAGAACATAGTGGAAGGAGTTGAGAGTATAAATTGGCCAGAATATCCTCAGAACTGGGCACAGCATCCAACTTAACAATGAAGATAGTTTTATATAAAATGACACGTGTTTTTCACCTAATGTCTTTATTATTTTATGATGTTCCTCAAAATCTATAAAGTACATATATAAAATATGACAGGCTGAAATAGCACACTTCTCTGAAACACAGAAATTCCATATCAGGCTGTCTGAGCCAAGTGTATCTGGTAGGTAATCCTTCTCCATTATTCAGCACTGCATTAACCTCTGTTTAGTTTTGGCTTCCTGTGTCAGTAAAGGTTGAGATTAATAGAATAGACTTCAGAAGAAAGATCAGAGTTCTGGAGAACATGAGCAGCGAGGAAGACTGAAAGTTTTGCATTTTTATTTTCAGTATAAAGAGAATTCAAAGGGGAATATGACCTGTAAAATGAGAGTGATAGTGGAGAATTAATACTCCTCAAATACAGATTAGAAGTGTTTTAAAGTGTATCCTCAGACCTTTTTGTTCTTGACAGTTTGGACAAGAATAAACTGGCATAGACTGATATAGAGAATAATAATTCATATAGAGATAAAAACTGGTAAGACTAATGGTAGATTACTTTAGGGCATCATAGGAACTTCAGAAAATGTGCATTTGAAAGAAAAGCCTGATCAGATGTCTATTAATAAGAAAATGCATAAAGCATATGATGACACTTAGGCCTAAAGATAGACTAGGTAATATACCACAGGTCCTTCCTTATCATATGATTCTGTGATTCTATGCAATTTAAGTGTTGTAACTTTATATATGCAAGTTATATTTAAATATGTAACATAACTTACTAAACATCTTTTAATTCCTTTCCAGGTTTGGCAGGTCAAAGGAAATTATCTCTAGCAAATAACCTACAGCAAACCTTGCTCTGATACAAGACTTTCATCATTCCAGACTGAATTTGGTCAATTTAATAAGCATGAAAAAGAGAACATAAAGGTGAAAAGAAATCATATGGATTTGCTCATAGAGTAAGGTGCTGCTCAGCGTAAGAATAACACTCAAGGCTCCAGAGAGCTTCTCACCATATTACCAGCTTAAGAAAGCTTTAATTTGCAGTTAAAGGAACTATCCTTAGTAATCTCTTTTCACGTTTGGTCTTATATGATTGCAAATAATTTTAAGAATGGTTATGTAATTTTGAGGAAGAGTCAGCAGAATATACATCTGCTTTGAAAGGGACTTCATTCTGAAAGGGTTTTGGAAAAAATGCACAAGGGTATCTAAGAATTAAGAAATAATATTAAATAGGAAATGGTCCTTTTATATTTAATTTAAATTGCAGAAGCAATGTATGTCCCTTGACAAAGCCCAAAGGCTTTATGGATGCATAAGTGCATGAAGGTCAAGGAGAGGGTATATTCTTCCTAGAAAAGTGTAAATAATATGATATGTCTAAGGGTTAACACTGTTCAGATGGAAATCAAATTATTTCCAATGAAGAAATCTGATGGAGCAGTTGTCTTTTCTTGTACCACTATTTACATTGTAGTCTATTTATATGTGATCCATTCATGAAGTACTGTCAGAATAATTTTGCAGCACTACTTCTTCTTTTTTCTTCTGTAAAGTTCAGGAAGCGCATACATTGTTCTATCTGAGTGGCATCTGGCAAAATTTCACAGCACTAACCTTCCCCTGAATGCTAACTAGTGTTCTCCAAAGATTCCAAAGAAAAGTATGTGCAACACTGCTCATGTCATAGCCACGGACACAGAAAACATTACAGTGCAGATCCTGAAACAGAAGCATTTGAGCATCCATCAAAATTACATGCAGATAAGAGCTGTTCACACACAATTATTTTCATCCCAGTAGGAAAATATTCAGTGCATTTCAACAGCCTGCTCTAGCAAACAGATCATCCATCAGGTTCTGTTTGTGCATACACTACAAAATCAGTCTCCCACTCATTAACATAAGATCTCTCAAGACATCTTATGGTGTAAGGACTGAAGCAGAATCATACACAGAGTTGGACAGATAAATACCTGAGAGCTGCAGGCATACACAAAGACCAAAGTGAATAGCTTTTATTGATGAAAGTTCTTCACTCAGGACAGCAGCCATACTCACTGCACCTAGCATGAAATCTGTTCTCAGACAATGACCAAAATGAATGCCTAGAGTAAAGTGTAAAATGAAGGCAAGGACATTTCTACTGAGGATTATATTAGCTTTGAATAATGGGCAGGTTAGGAATTTCCTCTTCCAGAATGTTTTGTCAGTATTTAATAACCTACAGTAGCTTTCTATGTCATTAATTTTTCCAATCTTCCTATGAAATGTGTAAGCTCTTAGCAACCACAGCACCCAGAGATAACTATTTCCACAGCTGTGCATTATATTGGAAACTACCAATACAGCTAATGCCATCCAAAAACTTCTACTAAATCACAGGAAGGGTCAGCATTTAGTATGTTTGGAAAACTCAGTCTTAATGAAGTTTGGATATTATTCAAATAGTTTTGCACCATATATCTTAGAACTTGAGTTATTTAAATGAAATTATAGGCAGTGCTCTGAAATTATGACAGTTTATGAGAAGAGTATAGAATGCAAAATAAGCAAATGTTTCAAGTGAAATTGCTGTCAAAAGGAAAACAGCCCATTTAAATTGTGTATATTTTCTTGATAGTGTACCTTTGTACAGCAGCTTTATTGTTCTGTAGCGGGCATTTAGGCTGTAGAAACACCTAAGGCTGTGAAAAAACCTACAGGAAAATGGTCTGTCACACAGTAATATTTATAGAAACAAATATTTTGCAGCCATGTGGAATTTAATATATCAATAGCTTCATTCTTGTTATGCACTAACTTCAGTTAAGTTGTAACAAGACGCCCCCTTCACCTGTGGTGCATCTGACAGGAGACAGCATCAACAATTTGTAGCACCCATAACATATAGAATATAACGAATAACTGATCTGCTCACTCTCCAGAAGAGAAACCCTTGCCTGAAACTTTTAAAATACTTGATGAAAGTCACTTTGGAAACCTTTGAGGCAGCTACCTCCACAGAAAAATCAGGATTTCCCCTTCTAATCCTTTCTCTGATATTCCCTCACACACAGCTCTTAAAATATCTTCAATGCAAGTGAATTTCCCATATTAACTGCTTCTCTGGCTTGCTCAGACTGTTGCCTGAAGGGTCCTATCTTAATTTTTTATTCAAGTCACTTTTTAGATCCCCAAAGATATTAATGGTACAAGATGAAGCATTAAAATTCTTATCCTTTAAAGTTATTTCCTAAAATATTACCTAAATATTCCTCTACAGTGTATTCAATTTCCAGATTTTTTCGGATTTTTTTTCTACTCAATTTATATTTCTCAGAGTTAATAGCCTATGTTGATGGTAGAAGAGACACTACAGTAAATAATGTTATAATAACTTCTGTAACTCTCATTCTTTACCTCTGAGGTATTTGTATGCAGTCATATCACTCTTTATAGTCTTTCCTTCAAGCAGCAGCACAGTATATTAAATTGTCTTAATCTCTTCTCATATGTCACAGCCTCTAAACCTTCTCTCTGGATTCTTTTCTAAGTTTATAAAATGTTCTTTCCATATTGTGCATATTCACAGAAGATTCCAAGTGCAGTAGCAGCAACAAGCTACAGCTTACTGGGACCTATAAAGGTTCACATGTTCATTCTCATTTAAATTCACTGAAGAATGACAGTTACATTTTGTTGGAGCAACACACTGGAAAATAAAGTCTTATCTGCCAGTCACAGTGTCTGTCCATGATTCTCTTCTGCTCTTCCTGCACAGAGAGTTCTCTGATAGGGCAGAGGTACAAAATCAGGTAATCATTCTGCCTGGCATCCACCCACTGCTTTTTTACATAAGATCCATCTAAATCTATTCTTGTGCACAGAGGCTTCTGTTTTTCCTGAAAACAGGTATCCTTGCCCCTGAAAAGCAGAAAGCACACTTGCAAAAGTGATCTATATATCTCCATATTTTTTCCCCTTCTTCCAGGTCCTTGAAGATATTTAAGAGTTCAAAACTTGATTTTTGGTACTATTAAATACATGACCTAAAATAATGTTAGTAACAAAAAAATACATAATCATCCCTAGAAACTCTTCCCTTTTGCTTACAGTGTTATTTTGAGGCTGGATGGGGCGGTTGAGAATATGGGAGGTACCTTAAAAGGGTATAAAGAAAACTTTATTGACAGGACTAAAAGAATAATAAGAATCAGAATAAAACCTTCAGAACACTTCTCCTCCCCCCCTCCCCACACACCCTCTTTCTCACTGACAACATACAGAAACAATTCAGTCTAAAATAGCCTTTCTTCAGTTCACTTAGGGAGAGGAGTCTCTCTTGACATCTTTCTTGGAGACTTCACAAGAAACAGTTCTCTCGTGGTTTCAAAGTCACAGCGAATCAGCCACCCAGGAGAATGGAAATCTGTGTAAAAGTCCCTCCCTTCAGTTACAGTTTTCCCCACAACTGTTTTTGAGGGCTCAATCTTTGGTTAATGGGGTATCCTAAGGTATTCTAAGGATGAGCTGTTCAGAAGCAAAGGTTCTTTTCACTGATCTTTAATATCATCTTCATCTCTGGCAACAGAGGTCTTCTCCTTCTTCCCTGGTGGCAAAGTGTCTTCATCACTCTTGTCTCTGTTCAAACTTCTCATGAGATCACTGCTACTTTAACATTTGCTTGTTCAGCATGGATGCCTTTGCTCATGTCTGCAATGTAAACATTCCATCTCCCCATGCCTTTTTTCCATGATTTATAGGGATATTCAATCTATCACAGTCCATCACCACAGCTTACAAGAGAATTTCAGCCCAAAACTAAAGCATCTCCTCATTCTTCTCCCATCTGGGACCTGACTCCTTCTTCACTGACCTTGGCATCTTCATGGTGCTTCTCTACGTGTCTTTACTCTGTCCTTTTCTCTCACTCAAGAGAGGACTGAAGGTCTGCCAGTCACATCTGGACTAAAATAGTTGATATCTCACCGGGGAACTGCAGAGGCTCATGTGGTCCCTGCCGGCCGGTGGCCATGCCGGGGGGCTGTGCCAGGGTCTCAAGGGGCTCAGGCCAGAACGGCAGCACACCACGGGCCGATGGCTTCCCCTCCCCTGCCCAGCAGTCTGTGGTGAAATTCAGCAGAGGCAGAATTCAGCTGAGCCCGGCCCTGCCTGGGCCACGGCCCCGCGGCCTCCCCACCCCTGCCCGGCGGCCGCTGGGCCTGGCCCGGCCGAGGCAGGGCCGGCAGCTCCCCGGGAAGGGCCTGGCCCCGCAGCAGAGCCCACCCGGCCTGATACCCGTACTCAGGCCAGAAGAGAAAAAGGAAGATTCTGGGATTTGTTCATTTAAAAATGTGAATCTCACACAGGTGGATCTAGCTCTTTAATTGGTTTCACAGGTCGTCAGTATTCAAACTAGCCTCTGACTGGTTTTGTCAAGTCACAGAGGAAGCTCTCAGAAAAATAATTTCCGTGGATGACTTCTTCCCTTTTCACCAAATGTCAATTAATACAAAACCAGCACATACAGAGTGCTTTGTCACCCAACTAGATTTAAAATTTGCCAGCAGTTGCTTGCAGCAGTGCTTGGTAATTTCTGATGCATCCATCAGAAGAATGTAGGACAGAACTGAGTCTTAACATTTTCCCTGTAATTATGGTCTTCTCTACAAACAAACTAGCTTCAGATGCCTCAATTTCAACTGTCTACATATTTTCCTGAACAAAGAAATATAGAGGCTTACAGGGCTGTGTTGATGACACTTGCTAAAAGTCATATGTCAACTAAGAAACTTAATCTTACTTTAGCAGTACAGGTAGAACATTGAGCATTTCAATAGAAAATCTGATTTCTGTAAATACCAGAATTGGACCACGAGTGTGGTTTAAAACCTGATGGGAATTAAACTCAAAAGAAGCTGCTCCCCTTCCTCATGCACTCCATCTGGTGAGAGGGACGAAGGCAGAGACCATGGCTTAAGAGGATGATCTACTGAAAACAAACAGGAACAGAAAAAGACATGCTTAGTTGCAGCAAAAATATTAATAACAAAAGAGAAGATGATTTACAGACAAAAAGGTGTTCACCACCTCGGCTCAGTTCCACATGGCTGATAAGACAAAAACCAAGATAGCAGCTAATCCTGAAGCTCTGCAGCAACGTAGTTATTCCCGAGACAAAGACAAGACCGTGGATGCTCTCTGTAGCTGGTATTCCCCTTCCCTGAGCCCAAGACAATGAAAACAATGAAGAAAATCACCCCCAGCAAACAGAGTATCTGCATTGAGACTGCTCTGCTTCTCTGGGCTCGGCTCCTTTCAGCTCCACCCAGCTCCGCTCAGTCTCGGCTGTGTTCTCCTGACAGCTGGGAAGGGATGGGCAGCAGTGGGAGAGGGACAGAGATGCAGTGTTGGTCCTGGCAATTTTCCTGAGGAAGAAAGGAAACAAAATTATGCACTTGTGGTCTAGAGCCACATTCTTCTTTCCCTGAGCCCACATCCCCAGCAATGATGTGGGTGGTATAGAACAGCAATTAAGCCACACCCACAGGGTTCTAAGCCATACCCTGTTCTGCAACCAGGAGAAACCATGTCCCCGTAAAGCATCTGTTAAGACAGAGTTTGCTAACGATGCCCAGCACATGCATAGTTTCTTATTCCACCCATATTACAGTCCTTCTGTTCAATTCCTGGGTTTAGTCACCTGAGTTTCCTGAGTAGCATGAAAATATGATTACTTTATAGTAAGAATAAGGAATGTAACTTATTTCCCTTAAAAATTAACTTTAAAGTTAATTAGTGTCATTCTTTATGATCCTATTTGTGTTTGATTGTTTATAGGGAACTTCCAAAGAAACCTTTACAGAGGCAACAAGGCAGAAAACAACTAGTGAAATTAATGCTTTCTTTTGTACAAATGAGTTTCTACTTTTCACGGCTAGTTCGTAAACAGAAAACATAATATGTTACTTTACTCCTAAAAGTCAACAAAAAGTGCTACTACTTTTAATGCACTATTCTTTTTGCCATTTTACTTCTCACTTCAAAGTTTATTGTCAGTAATTCAGAGGTAGTCTCCCCCTTGTATTGCTTATATTGTACACATTCATTTAACCATGGCTGCGGTTACTTCTGTCAATCCTTACTGAAACATACTTTCAACTTCATTATTCACTATTTTTAGCAGCTTAATGTCAACAGTGCATTAAATCAGTATGAACTGTGGTTTTCCTAATACTCTTGTTTGCTTCCTGTGGTAACACATGCTTTGACTGATGCCCCAGTGGTCTGTTGGGCTCTCTTTTTTTTTTCCATTCTTTTCTGTACATACTGTATATGCTTCCCTGTCATGTTTCAATTCTTTGATAAACTCTCTCTCAAGTTCTCCCACATTCATCCTCCGTTGCTTATTCTTAGTGGATTGCTTTACTTTTCTGTCTTCCTTGTGCGCTTGTCCACTCTGAATTAATCTATTTATTGCTTAACATCTCTGCTCATGGGATTTGGGCCATTTTTAATGTCTAACATAATGAAGTGTATGCACAATTAAATGAAAGTATTGTAAATACCACATCAACTCCAGTGACCATCCAATATTTACCTCATAATGCTTTATGGATTTGGGCTCACTGCCTCCCACTCTACACACTCCTAGTACTGATAAAGAAGTTTTGCATTCCAAATTATTTATTTTTAAAGGCTCTGAAAAAAAGAAAAATAATCAGATTAATCCAGTTCTTCTTCTATCCTCCCTTGTGCAGGGAACAAGGATGGGTAATTTTCAAAATGGAACTGCTCACTGCCTGAAACTTCTTCCTTCGACTGTATTACAACCTTTGCTAGCTTTATTTACTGATCAAGAAGTAAAAATTAACAATTATAACAGGAATCAGAAATTGCATAAGCTGGAACCACAGAGTCCATTTCTTCTGTAAGAATCAATTATTTTTAATGATCTACAGTTCGAAAGCAATCTTTCAGATAAGTTCCTAGAAGCCTGGGTTTGATCAATAGGAAAATTGCGTAAGGGAGATGTTCATCTCACGCTTTGCTCTAATTATGGAAACATCTGCAGTTCACTGGTATTTTATGGATTTAGTTTCAGCATGTTTTTATCTCAGAAATGCCACTCTGTTCTACAGGTGAACTTGCTTTGTGACCATCATCAAAGGCTTTTTGTAAGGAGATAATGGCTAAAACTAGATAAGTTAATATGCTGCAGTAATAAAGAAAACTCACTACAACACATGAAGAACTAAATGTCCCTATCCTGTTGCATCTATTTTAAATAACCAAATCAAGGAAAACTTCTTCACAGTTTGATACTCCTGCCATTCTGTTTACACATGGCTGTTATTACGTAATTCTCTTCCATGACTTAAACTTCATGTTTTCATTCAATTTTTCTTTGAAAAAAAATCACTTCATGTCTATTTATTAATAGAATAAACATATATATTATTTTACCTAAGGAGTGGGATGGAAAAGGGAGAGTGAAAATCTGAACAGGAATAATTTTTCTAACCTTCATTAATTTTTTATTGTTTTTTTTATTTGTGAAAAGAAATGAGAACCATATTGTATGAAATACTGTCCAAGCTGGTCTACTTTCAGTTCTCAGCTGCTTCTGCTTAGGGCTAACATTCATTCTGGACAAAATCTGACCACAGAATCATTTTGGGCTAGGTTAGTGCCATTGTTATATCTCTAAAATACTTATTCCAAAAAATAGATGATTTACTATGGAAAATGATAGGTCTTTAAGATTAACAAGTTTAAAAATTTAGCTTATGACTAAATTTTTACAACAGAAGAAACAGTTATAGTCAGCTGTGACTGTGAAGTCTATTTGGATTTAGGTTTTTTTATCTAGTCACAGCTTGTTTTGCATACAGCAGCAGATACACATACATTTTTTGTAGATCTAAAGTCTATTTATGTGTGAGTTTAGAATAGCCAACAAATGGATGCAGAGACATTTAAAATAAATGAATAAATATTTAGTGCAAATTACTGAAAAATTTATTTAATTACAAGTGTTTTAAAAGCCTTTATTCTTCTTCTACAGAAATGGCCAAAGAAGGTCACTGTCACAAATTATCTGCATATAAACCTGAATGTTTGTGTTTAAGGCAACATTTTAATTCAACTTAATGATACACCTGAGCAATATGCCTGTGGTCTGTCGAGCCAGGAGGAAGGATGTCTGCTCCCCAGGCTGGAAGGTAAAACATATGTGTTCTATATTGTTTACTTTAGAAACATGCATAGCCAAAGTCGTTGGCCATATAGAAGGAATTGCACAGTGATGCTCTTTAAATTCTTCCTTGTTTCTTGGATAAAGGGCAGATGCCCAATTGAAGTCCTTCAAAGAAAGCCTCTGATGATATTTACTTCTGACATTGTCATTTAGGATGGAGACAAAGGAAACATTTCTTAATAGAGAAGGATTTTTTTCCAAGGTGAGATTTTAAACAATGAAACTGATCAACATGGGAGGAGAAAAAAATAGTTTTGTTTTAAATATCATCTTAGGGACTGTGATTGAGGAGGATCTGTTTTAAGGTACTATTGATCTCTACAGGCTTGTGTTTATGTGGCAATATTTGTTGCCTCTTCCAGGCTGTGTAAGTAATTTCAGTTAATCTTAATTATCAGGTAAGCTTAGATCTCTAAAGGCTTGTACATTTGGTTTGGTTCTCAATAAGCTCAAAGTCAACCCGATTTCTATGACGAGCTAAAATAGATAAGAAGGTACTTACTGAGACATTAAAAGTATTCCTGTTCAGATAACATCCAGGTAGTTAATCTGGACTCTAGATAAACTTTGAAAATTGTGATTGAGGTAAATAGGAGCCTTGAAAGACCACATTCTGATATGGGGCATGATCCAAAATTAGTCCAGATTGCCAATCTTCAGCATTTGCAAAAAAGACATGGCCCTGGGAGGATATCAGAAAAGTACAGAAACAAAAATGAAAACTCTGTCATGTTCTTCAAATAAAAATTTTGAATTCTTAGGCCATAAAAAACCATAAGAAATATATTTCTGTGGCTTTCTTAAATATATAGTGTGGTATAGAAACTATTTTTAAAATATTTTAATTAAGAATTCTGGCTTAAAGGAATATATCTTAATTTATTTTTCAGCAAAGACTGGTAAACAGCTGGAGAATCTACATATTTGTACTCTCCTGTCACTTTTATAAATTGCTTTTGAAATAATTTATAGCTGGTACATGTTGCTACAGAAATTTTCATTAAATTGCCTTTGGGTCAAACTGTTACATTAATTTTTATCTTGTTTCTTAGTGAGAATATCCATACTTTTAAAGCCGAAATGTCATGAGGAGAAATATTCATCTGAGATTTCATGTGTTTAGCAATATCTTGACTTTTCCTTAGCATTTAGGAAATGACTGCAAGATCTACTCAGAAATATTTATTTAAACCCTTTATAATTCACTCATATACAAAAGGCATATGGAATTTGTACCTACAATGTTTAAGAATAATTTTGTCTTTTTTTTTTGTCTGATAGCAAAAATACAGGCTGAATAACATTATTTGATACAAAGCTTTTCACTCTAAAAAATCAAAACAGAATCATTGAATATGGTGTCAATAAACAATCTGAGCTGCATAGCTTATATTTTTATGACTCAGTGAGAATATTTTTTAACTACTATAACTCATTTGATTATAAAAATTGATTGGAAAGAGTGTTTTGTATATCTATCAACACTGATACCAATATATATCCTTCACATTTATGTTTATGTGTGAATATGCATATATATATATAACTTACATTTATATAAAGTACTCAAACTCTTGAAACATTTATCTCATTAGCTCCATTATATTTAGAACAAAAATTGAACATCTTGGAAAGAAACATTATGCAGCATAGTGCAGAAAACATATTTAAATGTGTTACTTTTACAGATATGAATCTACATAAGGAGATAAGAACATAAATCCCTGAACAGACAAATTTATAGAGGCTGGACTATGTTTTTGACAGTGGCCTGTCAAATGGCAGAAGAATAATGCAATTATTGGGTGATACACCCAACGTATCCAATTTGTGATAAATTGCAGTTTAAGTAGAGAATAACATTTTTCTTTTTTTAAATTTAATAACCTTTGAAAACTTTGGCACTGTAAATTGGCTTAATCATTTTTTGAAATTCAACTACACTTTTGGTATTTGTAGAATTTCAACAGTGAATTTGACTATAAAAAGATTAATCATGTAAAAAAAATCTTATTTGTATTTACTTGTTGTTATTCCTACTTTATTAGCTAATCTTTATGTGGGTTGCCAACTGTGGACACAGTAAAAGAACTGGAAACTGATACTAGCACTTCAGCATATTTTATTTGATAGCTAAGTGCAGGTACAGTGTCACGGACTTAAAGTCACCTGGAGCTGTAAGTCTCAATATCTTCATAAAGGCATGCATTGATGTCATCCTGCCTCTTCCTTGCATTCATAAAGTGAGATAATGATGATTGTTTACTCCGCCCCCTGGAAGCAAGGTATGAGCAGGAAAATAATGAATAGCTTACTTATGAGGAAAATTGAATACCATATAAAGAGCTGCAGGAATTAAAAAAGAGAGAAGATGCAGAATCTTTTTGCTGAGATCCACAGGAAAATGGTAGGGAAGAAGCTAAGAGGCCTTTTCTTGGCATGCCTATGCCAGAGCATGGAGGTCACCTCAGTCACCCTATAGGGTCCCTTTCAGTCCCATAGGCTTGTTTCATAATGCCTTTTAGTAAGCTCAAGTTGTTCTTTTTCATGCTCTTTAAAAATCAGCAGTAAAGGAGTTTTGATAGTGTGCTTTGATATTCCAGAAACCCAGTGAGGTGCCTACAGAAAGGGAAAGTAATTTTCTATTAAATTAATAAGGATTATCTATAACATTTTTCACAACTGCATAATTAAAAACCTGATGTGTGTTTGCTCAGCATGGAATGAAAAAAACCTTGATCCTAAATACCTCAGCACAAGACCAACATTGGTATGTAATACAAAATTAAATGGGGCCAAATGTAAACTGTTGTTTTTACTTTACTACTATAAAATTGGACTGTCTCGGCATTTTCCTGCAGTCATATCTTTGAAGGTGAAGATTAATCAGAAAGTGTTCTCAGTCAGATTGCAAGGGCTAAACATGATGTATGGGTATCAGGGAGATGCATAAAGGAAAAGTATTAGACTGAATGAAGGTAGAGATTAGGAAAACTTCATAAGTGCTTACCTTGTGCTGCTGTAGCCAATGTTACTGTTATTTAAATAGAATAAAAGGTGACAGTCCTGGTTTATGAAGGCAACTCTACACATCCTTTGCTTTAAATTCACACCCAGAATCTTTGTTGTTTTACACTCACTTTGTGTCCCTATGTGTTCACCTGCTTAGAGGCCTCTGGTTTTAAGAAAAATATTAATTGGCCCATGACAGTTTCTTTACCAAGAAAATGAAAGCTTTGCTCAATAGTCTCACAATTAGTATCATTACTAATCATAATAAAATATCAATACATAAAAAAAAAGCAGTCCACAATAAAACAGTTCTCATCACTGCTATTTCACAGTTCTTCATCTTCAATAAGAAATTTAACACTAAATTAGTAACTAATGCTCGGTCTACACCTTTTTATAATATGCTGTACCTTTTTTTGAAGATGTTTAAGTGATAAAAGCAATCAGTTAATATTAGAAAAGGAATTGTCCAGTTCCAACCTTCATTCAGCTCAGGTAAAAGTAAGCAAGAGCCTTCTGGGCGAGTGTCATAGTTTGACACTAGCTAAGCACGAGGTATTCACAAAAATAATTTGTTTACTCTCTTCTGCTACAGCTGGCCAGAGAAGAGAAGGAAAAAAACTTAAGGACCACGAGGAAACACTCTAAGGGCAAAACAGGCTCAAATTTAAAAGGTATAAAGAAAACAACTATTAACAGGATTAAAGGAGGATAATGAGAGCTAGTATAAACTTTCAGAACACCTTTTTCTCCCCTGAAGTACCTCCCTCCTTCCCACCAACAGCACAGGAAGACAGGGTGGGAGTTTTGGTCAGTTTTTCACTCAAAATCTTTCTTCAGTTTGCTTAGGGAGAGGAGTTTCTTCTGATGTGCGGTGGGGTCTTTCCCACAGGAGACAGTTCTCTGTGAACTTCTCCAGGGTGGTTCTAACTTTCATGAGTAGCAGTCCTGCCTGACTTGCTGTAACGTGAGGCTCTCCCATGGGCAAAACAGCCTTCCCAAAACTGTTTTGTGTGGGTCATTAGTTCATGGGGTGTAGTCTTTTAAGGATAGGCTGTTCTAGTTTGGAAGCAAGGATCCTCTTTATTTCTGGAAGCAAGGGCCTTCTCTCTGTTTGAGTCTCCCACTAGGATTACAGCTTTTCAGCATCCATCTGTTTCAGCGTGAGACTTTTTCCCACTCTGTGAGTGGATCTCTGCATCTCCCCATGCAGTTCAGGAATTACAGAGAGACAGTTTGTTGCATTATAGTCCTCAGTATGGCTTGCAGAAGGACCTCAGCTCCAATGTTTGGAGCACCTCCTCCTCCTCCTCCTTCCTTTCACCGACCTTTGTGTTGCCACATTGCCTTTCTCCACATGTCCTTCCTTTCTCCTCTTTCTCCAACTCAGAGGAAAAATATTGCTGCTCGTAAGTACCACTGCCAACACATTCCACCAGTTCAAAGATTTCTGCAGGACTTTGCAGCAGTAAGAAGTTGATTTTGTCCAGGTCCCGTGCTGGGGAATAGCTTGTCAAGCCCCATGCCACCGCCGCATGGGCGGTGCCAGCCACCATGGCACTGAAAAGGAGAAACTGCTGCCACCCTTCCAGCCACAGCACAGCTGGCTAAAAGTGGGAAAGCAGGCACAGTTTGCTGTGGTCCGTGCCGAGATGGCTGCGGTCACGGCAGCCGCATGGCCACGAACGGCGCTGGGAAAGAGAAGGCACTTTGTGTCTGTGGCGTGGCAGGCTGGAAGTGGCCAGGCAGACAAAGCCCACCTCTGGCTGTGATGAGATGGCAGCGGCAGCCACGGGGCTGCTTGTGGCACCAGGATGGCCCCGGCCGTGGCACCTCCCCACCCCTCGGAAAAACTGCCCACGGCTTTGAGTTCTTTCTTAAATATGTCATCACAGAGACGTTACCAACTTCTCTAATTGGCTTAGCAGCATGTCTATTCTCAGAGCCAGTCAGGGTTTGGCTTTACCAGGCATAGAGAAGCTTCTAGCAGCTTCTCATAGAAAATCACTTCCGTGGCTGGCTTCTTCCCTCCTCACCAAAAACTCAGCCATGCAAAACCAACACAGCAAGTTAATTCTTCAGGCATCCAAAGGAAAGAAAGGTGGCAAAGATTATTAATAAGATGGACTTTATACTGAGTATTTATATTGCACTTGATATTAGTAATTCAGATATTTTTAAACACTGAGGCTAACCAACCCATTATTTTGGCCCCTCAGATAGGTAGTTTTGTACAATCCCCTAAAAATATTTTAAAGATACAATCCTCAGTCTGTGATTAGAAACTTACATTGTTACTGCTGGAGCAAAAATTTTAACTGCTGCTAATTTGGCTAAAATTATATGAACCTTGCAAGCAAAATATATCATTCAGTTACAAATGAAAATGCTTAATTGCCCACGAGCTATGGTCATGCATGTCAAAAAACTAAGTATATTTAAAGTTGAATGGAAATTGTTAAATGAGCATAGTAATAACAAAGTAATATTTTTTTAAATGGAAACGGAAGTTATGTATTGTAAAATCACATTAAACTTTAGACAATTTATTGAAAGTACATATTTTATTATCTTAATTGCAGGGTGGATGACTGGCTATTCAAGAAGAAGACACATGTTGTGGCAGACAAATAACATAACAATACAAGTAAACTGGGGGTAGGGTGAAAGCCACTTTTCTGTATGACAAATAAGTTCAAAATAAGCTTATTTATCTGTTTCTGGAATTACAGATGCTAAGATCAGTTCATGGATAAGTCCTAAGTACTGCTAGTAGAAGGCCCACAGAGCTTCCATCATAACTCTGATATTAAACTGTTATTGACATCCCAAATGGCGCACAAGACAGGATGAAAACTGGCACATTTTTCCCCTGCCTGCACACTTGTTTAGTCTTAAAATGGATTTCAGGTACAGAGTGGTTTTAAAATCCCTTGAGCCAGAAAGTTTAGAAAAGAAAAACTGAGTTTTATTTTAAGCTACAAGGAAAAGATTTAAAATAAAAAAAAATAAATGCAAGAAAATTCAGTATGAATTTTCAGCTTGCCTGAAAATTTAACTTTAAGCATACGCACTTATGGTCCAGCCGCGTGAACTACAGCTACACTCACAAATCTCCAGTCAATATCCGCTCACATGTCTAACAGAATAATAAAATGACAATGCAGTGAATGTTTTTTACATACTGGAGAAGTTTTTACTTCCTAGCATGAAGGACAGAACTTAATATCTTATATAAACTTATATAAACTTATATTCCTATAAATAAACCTCACCTCATATGAGATGTTTTTAAGCTCCCCTTGTTCTTTACCAGCTATAATCTCTTTTGCCTCTGACTGTTTTTGTGGGACACTGAGGATTGCTTTGGCCCCAGTGTCTTAGTGTTTTCACTTTCACAGAGCTGATTTGGGGTGAAACTGCAGTGGAAATGTCTGCTAAAATACAACATGGCTCTTTTCCCTTTTAAAAGTTTCGCTTGTCAGATCAGTTGCTGCTGTTGGAGTACTAGAAGGGCCAAAACATTGAGAAAAGAAGCATTATTATGGGATGCAGGCATCCAAATCTCCTTAGGGATGGTCAGTATAGTAAAATGGGTGCAGCAAAAGTGGTTTTGACTTCTTAGTTATTCTTAGTGCAAAAATGCCCATTTTTCTCTTTTTTAGACAATAAAGTTCATTGGATAGTTTTCTCTTATTTCTTCTCCTCTTTTCTGCCATTATCAGCTTCATGGAAATAATGATTACACTGACACTGCAGATGCAAAGATCATACATAAAAAATAATCCAAATATCTTATAAACTGATGTAAGTACATGGTATTCCATTTACTTCAGAGGAATAATGGGGGGTATCTAACATGGAATTAGTTCAATCCCTTGCTGCACTCATTGTGCAAAATCTCAATGGGATCAGTGAAAAGACTCTCAGGGTCTGAGTATATGTATTGAATACATGATTTTGCTAAAAGCATGTACCAAATTTATGAAACACTACATCAGAGACAGCAGAGAAAAATTAGATGTTAATGACCATTTTTCAGTTTTAAGGCATATGTTTTTCTCTGGTATCCCCTTCTCTAGTCTGTCTGGTAGCCTGATTTGCCTCAGCACAAAAGAAATTTTTTTTCTTTCTTTACTTTATGCTAATGTATTGCACATTCTTCTTAATGATAAATGCAGCTAGATTTTAATAGCATACAAATTGAAGAAGAAAAAAGCCAGACCATTAAGGGGATGCTAAATTCAGATACAGGCTGATGATATAACTAAACCCTGTAACTAAGCACTGAATCTAAGGAAAACAAGGAAACCAATTTCTTCCGTATTTACTTTGTGCAAGCTTTGCCCTCATCTGCTGTGAAGAAAATTATCCCATGTAAATACTATCATACACTTATACTCGCTAGCAAAAGTTAAGGCTGAAAAGAAATTCTACCATAACATCAGAGTAATGCAGTGTTACAGAAAAATTATTTTAAGTCTTGAACATAAACCATAAAGACTACAGAAACCTTTTTAAACTAGAAATTTTAAACATATAAAATACTTATTTCAGCCTTCGTAGTTTAATCAGAAAACTGTGGGTTTAACTGCATTTGTACAGATTAGCATATTAACGTATTAGCCATAAGATTTAAACTTGTAAAAGTAATTTAAATGCTGCAAGATACTCTTTTTATATTTTACCTGCTTGGTATTTCTTGGTTTGCCATGGAAAGATAGAGTTTTCAGCTAAACTAAATGTGTTTAAAATTTCTTTTTTCAGTGGAGGGGAATATGTAAGCAGGTAAAAATCCTGGGTCTCCCTACCATTTTCTTGTACAGAGTACATCTATCTCCAGCAGCCCTAGTTCAATATAACCATATAGACATATTTGTACACTTACTTGCCTCTTCTGTCTAGATTCAGTTTGTTAGATTCTTGTAAATGAAAGGTTAGGAAGTAATATTTAGCATTCTGCATAATATTTTTTCCCCAGGTTTTGCAGAAATTCAGAAGCAATTGCTTCTTTCAAATGTCTCTCATATCCCATTTACTAAAACTAGTCCACTTAAGCAGCTTTCAGGATAGTGACCATCAGGATTGTGAAGAAATGGGGACTATTTAGTCCTACTAAAATTGAGAGGATGTTATCTTTCTCCAAAATGGTCACTTTGGGCTTTTCTTCCATAAAGGTTTAGAGAAGTGGAAGAGTTTAAATTTTTTTAAAAAATTGAGTTTCATATCATCGTGTTTTTCTT
Organism: Phainopepla nitens; assembly: GCA_013400175.1. Classification (NCBI taxonomy): domain Eukaryota; kingdom Metazoa; phylum Chordata; class Aves; order Passeriformes; family Bombycillidae; genus Phainopepla; species Phainopepla nitens. The sequence continues at coordinate 835,920 of VXBQ01000676.1, read as the reverse complement.
TGAGATATATATATATATATCATATGTATCTCTAAATCAAATTTGGCCCAGAACTATTTAAGCAGTATTTAGTTCTACAGCTCTGTGTTATCCTAACATTAACATAATTAAATGTGTACAATTTTAACAAGTTTCCTTTTGTTTTCAAATCAAAGAACCTAACATAGATATATGTGACAGGTAGTACAGGTCCTGTGGTTTAGTTTTAGTGAGTGCTACAACCTGGAGAAGGGGGATCTTTCTCTCTCTACAGTACCTGAAGTATAAATCTTATTCACAGTTTTATGCACTGGAATTACCAGTGATCAGTATGTTCATCAGTGTCAGACTGCAAAAAGGTTAGTGGAATGAAACTTAAATGCCTGTAATGATAAATTTTCAGTGAATTCCTTAGTATAGTTTTTGGCCTGGGCTAGTTGCTTCCTAAAAAAAATTCCAGGCATGGTTCAGAGGTTAGCAGAAATATGCTGGTTACAGACTAAGATAATTTCATAGTGTGGATGCAGTCAAATTCTGCCAGCTGGACTCAAAACTGGAGAAAAATTCTGGCACTGCTCTGATTCATATAAATATATCTATGAATAAATATTAATAACCCCTTTTTCCTGGACTTTCATAACTGAAAAAGGAACGAATATAGTTAAAATGTATTCTTGGTACAGTGATACCAAGATTCTTGGTACCTTGATTCTTAGGGCAAGTCTTAGAAATGTCTGAAAATGCTGAGAATTGCATTGGTATGAATTTCAGGCAATCAGAAATGACCTTTCTTCTCAAATATACCTTGTATGATATGAGATGATGTAAAGTCCTGGTCCTTGCTTGGTGAGTTTATTTAAAAGAGGCTTAAGGTACTACTTTTCCTTGAAGCAGTGCAAAGGAAAGCTCAACAAAATTCTCATGAGGTTAAAAGAGCCCAGACTTTACTGACAAGCTTCAGAACTTCAGCAGCTTGGCAAAATTTAAAGCAAACATTCAATTGAGATAAAGAATTTCGCAAAGCATTGACTTAGCAAACTCTAATCCATCCAACCTTAAATTACTCAGGTTTCAAGAGGAAATTATAAGTAGAAAAATAGAGAAGGAGAGGAAAAGAGACAGTAAAGCAAGATATAGCTATTGCCTTGGATCCACAGTGTGATGTCTGCTACCACAAAATCCAAGGACAATAGGGATGCAACCACGTGAGGGTGCAGCGGTTTTTATCTGCTCTGGCCTCCTCCTGTGGCATGTGGAGCAGTGCACAACCCCCAGCACCGAACTTGCCCTGCCCACTCCCACAGACATACTTTGGTTGTTTTGAGCCAGTAATCATTTCCTCCAGTCTCTCACAGATGATACGAGGGAAAATTTCTCAGAAAAGACTTTCATTTAAATATTATCCCATCCCATTATTTTTGTACCTTTTTAATAGGGGCTCTTAGGACTATTATTTTGTGGTACTGCATTGAAAAATGTAATGGTGTCTTTTGCAGCTTTCATAACACCTCAAGATTTCTAAAATTCTGAACCCAACCTCCTCATTAATGTTTATTTAAGCAACACATTTTTATTTTAAGTAAGCAGAACTTAGTATTGGCCATGAGAGAACATGTTTGGGTTTTTGTTTGTTGGGTTTTTTCCCTAATCCCCAAATATATTTTTATCAGTTGTACAGCAACATAACAGTGTTTCTTCCACTGGGAAAAAAACAGCATTTACAGTGATTTTTACACGGACCTTTGTTTTGTACCTCACAGTATTTTATTTTGGTTAAGATGTCATGTCCAGTGCCTAGTCAAACCCGCAGAACTGGTCTGACCCCTCATTGAGGTTAATCAGATGCTCTGAGATAAAGAGCACTGGAAATCATTGAAACCCTGTGATAGAACATGGCAAAGACAGGGTTACAGTCTCTATTTTGAGTCTGAGGCATGGAGCAAAGGCCATGGCAGGCTCTGTCAAAACAGAGATAAATAGATGGGTAAGTAAAGTAAAGTGTAACAGCCCAAACTCTTGATGAGCAAATCAAAATCTTGGGGTACTTAAAACTGCTGTTTGGGGGTGGGGATTATTTTCAGTCGTGCAGTACAAAGAGAAACCCTCAGAACAACTCAGTGGGATGCTGCTGATCCCTTAGGCTGATAGTAAAATGTGCACATAGGTTTCAGTCATTGTGCTTTCACATAGGCAAGCTGCCCATCACGGGGGGCAGAGGACGGCTGCCTGGCTTCACAGAACAATGTTATTTATGGGTTCCCCGGACTACAAATAAAAATCTCAGTAAAATACTTACACAGAAATCCTTTTACTGCACCTGATTATTCTGTAAGTGGAAGATTTTGCAGCTTATTTTGAAATGGAGAAGGTTAGAAATGGGTACATAACAAAATTTTTTTTCTTCCCATCTTTAATCATAAGACCAGACAGATTACTGACCTTTAACCTTTAGTGTGTTATTTTCCTAATGCTCAGCTGTTTCTGTTGTTTTTTCCTGTTCCCATATTCTATTGAACAGTTGCTATATAAAGCAATGATTTCAGAAGAAAAGAAAGTAATGACTTTGAAAGGCACCCTTCAAAATTGTTTCACTCCCACTGAATTCAGAAAGCATTTTTGTCCCAGAAGACCTGAACAGTGCTGTAGGCTGATGCAATTTGTTTTAAAGTTACTGAGTATCCTAAACAGTTCTTTGACAAGAAGGAAGGGATTTACCTTCCTGTCTCTCTTTGCGCTGTATGCACAATAGAACCCTTTTGTCTTCACCTTTGATCCAATCTTTTGGG